>RJWJ010047409.1:0-11151 GCA_004363605.1 Indri indri
ACTGCCATTCTTCTGGTATTTGGTTTGTGTAGTTGTGATACCAGGATTTCATCAAAAAAGGAGAGATGGTGGCCGTCTTCACTCACTGCTCGAGATGTCCCTCTGGACAGAAGCCTCCATACCTGTCTGATGGACCTCAGTGCTTTGGGCTTGAGTCTCCAGGCCAGCTGACTATGGCAAAAGGTCCCGGTTAAGATAATCGGAAGGGGGCGCTAAGGAAACGCCTGTCTTGTGAAGGAAAGAGAGGAGGGCGGAGGAGGAAGCCTACCCAGCCCTGGGAGAAAGGGTGTGTTCCTTCCTAGGGCTGCCCAAACAAAATACCACAAACGGAGTGACCTAAACAACAGAAATTTGGTCTTTCAGAGTTCTGGTGGCTGGAAGTCCAAGATCAAGGTGTTGCCGGGGTTGGTTCTTCACGAGACCCAGAGGGAGAATCTGTTCGGCGCCTCTCTCCTGGCTTCTGGAGGTTTGCTGGATGTCTCGGGCATTCATTGGCTTGTGGCAGCAAAACCACTTTCCATGGTGTTTTTCTTGTGTCTCTGTGTCCAGATTTCCTTTTTTTAAATCAGGAAATCGTCATGTTAGATTATGGCCCAACTTAATGACCTCATGTTACTTGATCATCTGCAAAGACCCTATTTGCATATGAGTTCACATTCACAGGTACTAGGGGTTAGAACGTGAATATCTTTTGGAAAGACAAAATTCAATCCGTAACAAAGAGGAATTTGGGCTCCTTGGGAAGGAGTGGAGATCAGACCTGAGAACTTCCCTCACCCTGCTCCCCCGTCCCTCTAATTCTCTTATCACATCCTCATCCAGGTATCTATTTAATTATGGGGGGTGGGGGTGCATTCCATTCAAAGACTTTTTCAGGGGACTCTGTAATTAGACTGAGGTTCTAGCTGATGCTGGAGAAATTCAAATGACTAATAAACATCATCTATTCAACCTCACGGGAAATCTAGGAAATAGAAATTGAAACAGTAAGATACACTGAAAGCACTTTAAATAGAGGAGTGAAATGGCCTGACTGCTTTCTAAAGGAAAGGACTGTTATGTCAAAATTTTAATACTCTACATAGGCAGGTTTCAAGATTTAAATAATTCTGGTTTAGGTTTTTTATGACAGAAAAAAATTAATGACACCCACAAAATTATCAGTACATGATACCTAAAAATAACTTGGAATTCCAGAACACTGTGACCCCAACAACCCTAATTGGGATTATGTGCCTAATTGGGAATAACCAGAAAAAATTCTAGCAATTTCTAGGAACACTTTATGTGCAGTCAGAATCTGTAGATTTTTAGAATTGAGCCCTTTGAAAAGAGATTAGTTTAAAAGTCAAAACTTCCTTTGGAAGTACCTGGACTTACCTCTCTTAACACCAATAAGGAGGTGTAGTCTGTATGTAAACACCCGGCAGGCTACGTGCTCAGCCGGGCCAGTGGAGGTTTTCAAATGGCCGTAGGCAGTGTAGTCCAGTGGTTCCTACTTGGCCTGCGGAGACAGACAGATCTCAATCCTTATCTCAGGGCCACCCTGTACTAGCTCTGAGCCTATGTCCTCATCTGTAAAACAGGACTGATGGACGCACAGCTTCTAGAATCCTGACAAGGGAGAAACGAGGTGATGAACGCCCAGCTGTAAAGCACCAGGGCCTTGCCCCAGCGTATGGTGAGAGCTGGATAAACAGTAAACAGTGCCAGGAGAAAGCGCCTAGGAGAGCAGCTGCTTCAGCTTCGTGCGAGGAAACGCGTCTGATGTATTAACTTCTAAATTGGCACGTCCTTTACACTGCCTTTTGTGCCACTAATGAAAGGACATGCCTTTTATCAAATGCCAAAAAATTCCACAAAGGAAATAACTGAAACTTACATACTCATCCTACCTTGGCCATCTTCACACCTTCTCCCCCCAAAAAGATAACAGCTTTTCACTTATAACCACTGGGCATCTTAATCCAAAATGAATCCTTATCATATTAGAGATGGATGTCGTCTGAACAAAGCTTATGACAAATCAATACCACCGTGCATCTTTCCTGGTTGTCCTAAATTTCAAAGGGCTAGATTACCCTGCTGTGTATTTCTTCTTACAGTTCAAAGCTTGCAAGAAGCTGACAAGAGAAACTGGCCCATATAGTTCAACTGACTTTAGTGAGAAACAGCATGTTCTCTGGATAAATATAAAAATGAGACTCAGACCTCCCGAGGTCCACGGTCTCCATGCCAGCTGACCTGTCAGAAAATACTTACCAAAATAAATAATCAAATATGGATTTAAAAAAATACGTACGACACTTCACACCACCCATAAGGAATGGTGGTGTCCAAAATTAAAGTGGTGCGACGGTCACAAAATTTTAGATAAATTGTCAGGAAGAAGACATCAAAGTTTCATGTGATATGCATTTAAAGCCAGTATGCTGTCTCTCTTTTATGTCTTGCATCTGTTCTGATTCTTCAGATTAGTTTTGAATGTAACAACTACATTCTAACTCCTACCAGCTCATTCATTTTCCACAGAAGGTTATCAGAAAGTCAAAATTCTTTATAGAGCTAATTTGGTTTACATTATAATAGAATGCATTTCTCTAACTCAAAAAAAAAAATGGCTTGGCTTATTGCTCAGTATTGGGAATATGTGTTTTCAAGGTAGCATTGGATTGGCTGAATTATTGGAAGGGCTTTGTTTTCCAAAGGCTCGTGGAGTAAGAGTTGCCTTTGGACTGAGCCATCAATCAATACTAATATGTCCTGAGCACTGTGGGTAAGGCCTAGAGGATAAGACACAGCCCTTGCCCTTGAGGAAACCAACAACTTAAATGGGATGGTATGTTCAGAGAGTACAAAAGACAAAAGGTGCTGGATGGTAAGTGCTGCGTATTACTGTAGTGCACACACATCCCGAGTGTTCACAGGAGAGGGAGGTCCTCCGCTTGGGTAATGAGGCAAGCTTCAGAGTTGGAGGAGGGTTGAGGAGGGGTTAGGATTGAGGAAGAGTGAATGTCCTGAGCAAAGCTGTCAGATGGACGTGAACTAGACATGGTCGAAAGAAGGAGACGCGCAGTCTGCCTTAGGTCGTTTAACAACAGGCACCGTTGATACTCTACCCTGGGTGCCCTCGGCCCACCTGAACTCACCCCCGCTGGTGGGAGACGGTTTCTTGCACACAAACAGCTTCCCACATCAACCTCCCATTCTCTCTGCTTCTCTGCCTGAGTGGAGGGAGGGTGCTCAGCAGCATGCAGGCAGCAGGTTCGATCTAAAAATGTAAAAATGTGTGTGTGTAGGGAGGAGGGCTAACATCCCCAAGGAAGCCTCAGCCCAAATTCCCTGGGAGATGGAAGTTGATGTGAAGCCTGCTGCTTGTCTTCCCAGGGGATTCCAGTGGGATTGAGCCTCAGGTGGACACAGCAGTGACCCACTCATTCACTCAGCTTTTACTGACTTCTCTCCCTTCTTTCCTTTTTATTTGTGCTTCATAAACTACCTGCCCCAAGTGCTTGTCTCAGGGTCTATTTTGGAGGAATAAGTCAGGTGGGATGCAGAAGGATGTTCCATGATCTGTCCCTGCAGACATCTCCAGGAAAAGCTCCTGCTTCTTCCCAGTATTGGGTCAGCCTTTAGGCATAACCAACTGCTTGTACAGTAGTTCTCCAAATGTGCATACTTTCTCATACCCCAGGTCCTTTGCATGTGCCCTGCCCACTGGAAGAAATAGTCCCCATGACCACTCCGCCCTCAGTCTGCCTGCCTAAGAACTATTATCCTTAAAGATAATTCAGTCCAGGCATGACCTCCTTTGTAACGATCTTCCTCAAACCCACTTTGCCAGCCCCTTGCCTTCCTTTCTATACCCATGTCTCTGTCATAGCATTTATCACGTGA
This sequence comes from Indri indri, assembly GCA_004363605.1. Taxonomy (NCBI): domain Eukaryota; kingdom Metazoa; phylum Chordata; class Mammalia; order Primates; family Indriidae; genus Indri; species Indri indri. The sequence goes on from RJWJ010047409.1 coordinate 3,898, forward strand.
TTTGGAAGTAGCTGGTCTACCTCTCTCTGTAACAGTCAGGGACTTCTTCCTGCTTTTCTCTGAATTCCTAGGAACTAGCCATGGGCCTGGTAAATACTTGTTTTTCTCACAATAATAATATACTAGGGGAGGCCCCCACCTTGTGGACTCTTGGTTTTATGGTTTCCTGTTAGGAATCCAAGCAACCGGATTTTATTATTAGAGGCCTCTGTTTGCCCATATTGTCAGCCTAAACTTTTCAAGACTGGGAAGTGCAGAATCTGGTTAACATTCTGAAAGCAAGCAAAATGCATTAATCTACTGAGGCTCAGCACAATATTTGGCCCTGCCACTCCACTACAGCAGAAGTGCAGGGAAAGCCTGCTTGTGTATTTTCACCCTCATTGTGATAGCAGATCATCTGGGGACTGTATTTTCCTTCTTACAACGTATTTTGCCATGATAGCCTCGTTCTCAAAATTTCCAGCTGCTTTAGTCCGTATTTTAATGCCATTCATTTTTTTCTCATCTCATCAGTTTAATTCTTGTGGATTTTTCCTCATTTTGCCTGATCTTCAGAAGTCAGAGCTTTTGTTTGATTCAAGTTCCTGCATTTTCTACTTGCTGCCTAAGTAAACTAACAAAAGGATGAAGCCTCACATAATAAATTACAAAATCCATCCTACAGCCTTTCTTTCCAAAGGCTGGCTTAAATGAGATCTCTTCCCTTGTTTTTACTGACCTGTCTTGGTTAACTATCTTTATTTTGGAAACTTCCATTTGCCTTCCCTTCACCTGTTCTCTTTTTTCTTTCTACCCTGTATGGAGGGTTCCAGCGTTCTGTTCTTGGCCTCTGCTGTCCTCTGCACTGTCTCTGCCGCACTTGCATTAGTCAGTGCTGTGACTACCCATGCTCGACAGATGACTTCCTTCCTTATCTTTGGCCCTGAGTTTTCTGACAAAGTCTGAGTTATGTCATGCTGGCTTCCTATTAGGTGTCTCCATTTCATGTGTTAGACATAACTAAAACTCATATTAACAATTAAACACATCTTCTTTCTTTTCCAATTTCTACTTTCTCTAGGCTTTCTGATCACTATACCGTCTTATTCACCTATGATCTCTTTCCCTCTGCTCCCCCCCCATAATAATCAGACACAAAATTTTAAATGTTTTACCTCCAAAAGACCTACTGCACCCACAGAGCTGTTCTATCCTTATGCCTCTACCACCTTTGAAGGCCCTTCTTACCTTTATTAGCCAGTGTAGTAGCTTCGTAACTGGTCTTTCCATTTGAATCTCTCCTTCCATCCACTCTGTTCATACCACTAGGTGGATTAGTTAGTGTCATCCAACATTACATATCAGGGAGGACCCTTGAATGGAGGCCTAGAAATCTGAACACTAACCAACTAGCTAATAATCATTTTTATCTCCCAGAACCTCACAGCACCATCTTTAAAATGTGAAAAAAGGGCCAGGCATGGTGGCTCACGCCTGTAATCCTAGCACTTTGGGAGGCCTAGGCGGGTGGATCGTTTGAGCTCAGGAGTTCGAGACCAGCCTGAGCAAGAGCGAGACCCCGTCTCTACTAAAAATAGAAAGAAATTAATTGGACAGCTAAAAATATATAGAAAAAGTTAGCCGGGCATGGTGGCGCATGCCTGTAGTCCCAGCTACTCGGGAGGCTGAGGCAGAAGGATCACTTGAGCCCAGGAGTTTGAGGTTGCTATGAGCTAGGCTGATGCCACGGCACTCACTCTAGCCAGGGCAACAGAGTGACACTCTGTCTCAAAAAAAAAAAAAAGAGAAAAAAGGACTTGACAATTTCTGCATCTCCTTCCAGCTCTAGAGTTGTTTTTAACACCTTCTTGGGATAAATTTACATCTTTCATAAAGTTCACTTGTTTGAAGTAGACAATTCAATATTTTTAGTATAATCACAGAATTGTGCAAACATCACTATAGTCTACGTTAAGAACATTTTCATCACCCCAAAAAGAAACCCAATGGCTGTCACTCCTAATTTTCCCCAGCCTCCTCCTACAGCCCTAGGCAACCACTAATCTACCTTCTGTCTCTATGCATTTGCCTATTTTGGACATTTTATATAAATAGGATCATACAACAGGTGACCTTTTGTGTCTCGCTGCTTTCACTTAGCGTAATGTTTTCAAGGTTTATTCATGTTGTAGCATGTATCAGTGCTTCATTTAATGGCCAAATAATATTCCATTTATGGACATAAATTTGTTCATCCATTCCTCAGTCGTCGCACATTTATCTTGTTTCTACTCTTTGGCTATTACGAATAATGCTGCATTGACAGCTCTAGCGTTTTAGACACTATTCTTATCATCATACCAAGAGAGAAGTAGAACAATAATCCACTTTCTTTATTCTTTGCAGGCAAGCCATATAGTCATCTTTACATGGGGACTCTCAAAGGAAGAGTCTACTAACCAAAGTCGAAGGAGGTGTCCCACCAGCAATTAAAAAAAGAAAAACTTGAAGAAGTTTCTGTTACTGCTTTCAACTGTGTAACCATGTCTATTAAAAGCTTCTTGTAAATAGCTAACTTCAGCTCTGGCATGCCATAGATTAGGCATATTTGTTTTCCAGGGAAGATTATAAATAGAGGGGGGAGGGGGGAGCGAAACAGAATGTATTTTGCAAATGAGCCCAGATGGAAAACTAACAGATGGCCATGCACTGTATTTTGTGTGTTCAGACCTACATTTAAATTAAAAATTTTCATAATTATGATTAACGTCTATAGCAACACTAGTTTTCCTGTGGTGGCATCATATATCATGTATTGGAGGTATTGAATAGAACATTTTCATGAAAAGGTTTCAGACTTTATACAAATTCTGGTACTTGCCTTCCCTACACTTAAGAAGGAAACAAAACAAAACCTCATTCAGCAACGGTGGAGAGTGCTGAGAAAACTTCAGTACAAGTGGACTTTCTATAATAAGCCTGTCTGCCGCCATCTGGCTTTTCCTCCCATGTTAAAACTCAAAGCCAGTCATTCCGCGCAGAGAGGGAAATAATGGGCCTTTATTTGCATGGATATTTTTTTAGATTCTGTTGTGAAGAGTTTTCTCTTGGATCACACACACTTCTTGATTTCCATCAATACAATCGATATATTTATTCTCTAAGGGTAGATGTCTCATCTTACATGTTTTCTAGCCTTATTTGCTTCTTTCCTTTCCTTTGTCCCTTGAGGAGTCTTTATTATTTTTCCTGTTGTCTTAGAGGTGGGCAGTGTTAGAGACAGTCTGTTAAATGCTCATCCATCTAGAATCACGACTTCGGAATCTGCACAGTGGCAGTGTGAAACCCGGCCTGTTCTTTCTAGGGCCTTTGGTCAACTGGGAGGACTTTGTGTAGTGGAGTTGACCTCCTTGTGCCAAGTCAGATTCTAGATGTGCGAAATGGGGAAATCTTGTACCTTTCAGAAGGAGTCTGATACACTCGACCTTTCACTCTGCCATGGTGCCCTGCTCTGGACATATCCAGTCTGCCTCTCGTTTTGGTGGTTTCTTATTTTTGCCTCCTTCTCCTCTGACATATTGTTCGCCTCAATTTTACGTGCATCACAACTGTGCCCATTTTTGACTTGCCACTCTTGCTCAGCATTGCTCCTTTACCTTGAGCAGGAGGTTTTCTCCCCAACAATTTTTTTCTTCTGGTTATAAAAGATACCAGACACAATTCTTCTATTTGGCTCCAACACAAGACATTCCTGTCGGTACTCATCAGGTTACTCCTCCTGGCCCTTCTGTGGCCAGGCTTCCCCTCTAGTGGACAGTGCCATCCTAGTGGTACAGTGGCACCACGGTGGGGAGGCCTGAGCTTAGGAGGTGACTCAATTTCACTGATATCCCACAGCTACTGTATTTTGGTCAAGGCAGCAAACAATATTGACGAACATTCCGCATTCGTGTGGTGGTAAGGCCCAAGGTTTACTGTTGGGGCAACTGTTTATTCCTATCAGTAACATCCATTGATGGAGTCTGGAAAGTGGAGTTGAAGAAACGTTCTTTTAGATATTTTCAGCTTTTCAAGAAGTTGGGGGATGGGCATGAGTGGGAGATAAAAAACCAAGCTCTCGTGTTCCAGCCCTTTAACTCCTACTTCCTGGTTTGGTATTAGAAATTTTAATTCTAAATATAAAAATACTGGAGAGAAGAGGATGAAAGTTGAACTTGAGAATGTGGACAAAATGAACAAGCTTTAGGATACTGAACTTACAATTTGGGAAAGTTAAGTTCAGTGTTTACACAAAAAAAACCTCATGCATCTCTTTTCAGGTTCTCAGATACATGGTGAAAGAGATAAAAACAACAGCAGACCATTTTATAAGTCAGGCTAGAAGCCATGTTCTATGAACACTTTAAAATATCATAGGTGCCCATATGCTGGAAAATAAGCATATTTAATGCCAAAAAAGAAGTCTTGGAAGAGCTGCTGAGCACTTAACAACATCACTAATTATTTGTGTAACATTTGGCAAACAGTCAAAACCAGAATTTTTTTTCTGGTAAACATATTTTTACACATTTGTCCTCCCTACAAAAATAACCAGTTGAGATGCATATATTTTCACTTGCACATGTTTGCATCGCTGAGGCATAAACCGATCCTCCCTTAAAAGGTTCGTTTCATAGTTATTAGCTAATTCATAAGCCTGGTAAACCTGGAGATCCACGAGCATATGCTTTGCATTGAAACACCAACTTGGTAATCAAACGAGGAGCAATCTAATATGAGCTTTCAAGGCAGGTGAATTTGACTGTAAATCATGGTTCTGCACATAGGTTTGTATTTTCTATTCTTAATTACATCTGTGCAAATCTCCATTTGCTTATGGTTGCCTAATACGTTGAGTGGGCTATTTGCATTCCCAGAGGCACATTTTCCATGGTGTGCACTCCTCTGCTGGGGGGGCGGGGGGGCGGGGACCTGGTTCAGCCATTAATTCAAATATTAAGTACAAAAAGAGACACAGAAGTGAATACTCTTCAATTTAGCAATTACTAATGGAGTACCTGTGCAAAGTTCTCATAGAGATACACGGGAAATCCATTTCACCTAAACTCACTGAAGCTCAATTTCCTCATCTATAAAATGGGACTAATAGAAAAATAAAAGTGGTATATAAATATGAGCAAGTGGTACATACTCATGTAGTAAATTGCAATCCAACACTTTTTCTTTTCTTTTCTTTTTGCCAGCGCCACTTAACTGCAGATACTTTTCTATGAAAAGCTTTCTGAATGTGACAGGAACAAAAACAGAAGGCAATTGCTTTTACATTCAAGTTGCCTTTTTAAAAAATATTTTGTCAATCCTATTTTATTTAAGAAAGGATTTATGATAGTCAATGCTGGTCGAAAGCGTGTGATGTATGATGGACAAGCAATATGTACTTGGGGCATGCCTTTTATTTGGGAGACACTATCTGCTCTGTAATAACAGAGAGAAAGCAAGGACTGGCTAGCTCTAGGTAAGCTTAAGAAAATGAAAAAAAAAAATAAGACCTTAGATTGCTTCTAGGTGACTCAACGAATTTCCTCGGATGTATAAAAAAGCAAGAAATACCAGCAGGAGATTCATCTGGGATTAAAAATGATTCGTCTCACTGTAGCCTCCCTCCGACCTTGGAACTGTATCTGCGCGTAGCATGGAAATCTACTTGTCCTACCTACCACAGCGTCGGTATGAAGATACAAGCCCACAATGCATGTGAAAGCCCTTTATAAGTACCAAACATCCAGGTCTTCATTATTTTCCTCCTGATTTGGGTTTACGGGATGCGAAACAAACAAGATGTCAGACTCTCAAAAGGTATCTTTCCTCAAAGGAATAGTGATAAATGAGTAAACCAAGAGGCACTGTTGGCTCCACCTAACTTTGACATTTACACCCAAATTGCATACAATGTTGTCTCCCCACGGCCATCTGAGTAGTGACAGTTATGTGCTGTGGCAAGCCCAAAGCTGCATCCAGCCTCTCAACAACAGAACCAGAAAACAAAAGGAAGTCTTCTGAGTTTTCTCTTTTTTCTTTTCTTTTTTTTTTTTTTTTTTTAAGAAAAATCACCTTCTCTCTTCAAGCCTCTAGTTCCTCATCTGTAGCATGAAGAGGCCGGGTCAGATGCTCTCTGAAGTCTCTTCTGGCTCTGATCCCCGCCCCCTACCCCCATCGGAGAATGAACGAGCATTCAAGTGTGTTGGGAGGTGAGCAATGACATCAGTGATATTGTGGGGACCATCTCTTCAGTAGCCTGAGGAGCGAGCATCAGAAGAGTCTCCCAACATGAGAGAAAGTGCTTTACAGCCTGAGGTGACTCACTGGGGCGGCCACTAAAGCCCAGAGAGGCTTGTTCTGAAAAGCCAGACTTTCTGCTGGCCCAGCAGATTGGCTAAGAACCCACCCTTCATTAGTCCTATCGTTTCACTACTTTCCCACGTGCCCCCGCCAAAGTGTGATTTCCCCACACAGCCCCAGCCTCTGCAGTGCAGAGGATCGTATTTGCAATGGCCTTTCAAGAGTGTTTCAGATTAGAAGTGACCACAATTTATGGTCTCCAAGCCACAGCGATTGATCCTCTGCATTTACGAATCTCACTGGAGAAGAGACAATAGACGCTTCTTATGCTCTTTCTCTCTCCTACGCATTCTCTCACCTGCCCATATCCTTCTCTCCTTTATTCATCTATTTGTTAACTTATGAAGCAACTTCTTCATTAACATTCGTCCTGAGCCTTTTGCTATTTAAACAGTGGTCAGTGTAGTGATTGCTGATTGATGGAACAGCTGTGTCGTTTTTGGAAAATGTCCCCCAAAGTGACTTTGTCTTACCAGAATATAAGTGAGAAATATAAGTTCTGAACCAAGCTTAAGAGGAAAACATGGGTAAGAAAACTATTGTTTTTAAGAACCAGGATGTTAAGTAGTTCGCCTGAGGTCCCAGGAAGTGTCAGGGTTACAATTCAAACCCCAGCCTTCCTAATGCCAGAGCCTATATTTTTCCCGGGCTCCACACCACTGGGAGGAAAATTATCCAGAACAGACAAGTACCCACTCGCTAAGAGCTTCCTTTCTGCCTGCGGGGTTCCCAAGAGCCACCACATCCTCAAGCTTTTGAGCCCTGGGGATGTTCTCTGAGACCCAGTCAGCCTAGCACTAACTGAGTCTTAGTTCCTAACCTGCTGGCCTTAGTATCTCTATATGCCTGGGTTCCACAGTAATTCCACTATGC
>RJWJ010047410.1:0-10976 GCA_004363605.1 Indri indri
AAAAAAAAAAAGAGAAATTTAATAGACGAGGGGTATGCAGGTGTGGGAAAAAGGAAGATTATGGCTAAATGTCCTGAGTAGTGTGTCACAAGATAAATAAGGGTTAAACGAAGAATTATTAAGAAGTGATAAGAAGCCAAGGGAAATTGGAAAACCTGAATTATCAGGGGGCCAAATTTACAAAGTTCCTTAACTGTCTTTGAAACAGCTCAGCCGAAACCAGGAAAATAGGAAGTAGATAATGGGTCTAATCCAGGATTTAGGACTAGACAGCATAAAGGTCAAGGAGGTTATGTAGTTGAGAGCATTGTTAAAGACCTTATCAATAGGACTGAATATGGAAGATCTCAACACACAGCAGATATTTCCAAGCATTAATGAGTCTAAAAAAGATAACATTTCCTGCTGAAACTGCTGCTTCTTTTCCAAAGCAAAGTATGTTATTCTCATGTCTTGAACATCTGCTGCTAGGGGAAAAAAATCTCAGAAATCTCAACATTATATGCCAGTGTTCAAGACAAAGTAGCACTAAAATCACTGAATGAATCAAGATGAGCTCATCCAAGATTCCATTTTAGAACACATCTAGCCTTCTAGCAATGGTTAAAATGCAATGAAAATTGTAACTAAAAATATCAGTTTCTTTTGATGCCATGCACTACTATCCAGTCTGAGATGTAAAACCAGTACACGAGAGCCCAAATTTCTCTAGGCAGTGCCTTTTATGTTGGATGTTTCAGGAAGGTGTGTTAAGATGTCGGTGAACTCGAAACTTTTAATGGAGTAGCAGATGGTGGTTACCTTAGCAACTGTAGCAATGCACTATACTTAGATGTTTTTCTCTGAGAGCTGATTGTAGAAACATTAGCCTGGCATTCAGATGTAGTAAAAAGAAAAAAAAAATGAAAAGGAACCTAAACGGAGGTAGAGTTTTATCAGAAAGATGACATCACTGGATGACTATTATCCACATGAAGTTTCATTTTTAGGTATTTTTACTTGATGCAATAATTAAAATAGGGAGTAAACATTTTAAGTAATGCCTGTATTCTGTACTACCAGAATTTTGTAAACTTGAACACTTTAATGTTGCACTATAACTAATTATTGCAAATTCAGCAATTAATTATGGAGTGTTAAATATTGGTTACAGACCCTATCTCTAAGATACAATAATTAAAATTTTTACTCGATGCAATAATTAAAATAGGGAGTAAACATTTTAAGTAATGCCTGTATTCTGTACTACCAGAATTTTGTAAACTTGAACATTTTAATATTGCACTATAACTAATTATTGCAAATTCAGCAATTAATTATGGAGTGTTAAATATTGGTTGCAGACCCTATCTCTAAGAGTGATGATCATATAAAAAATAAATATGATCACAAGTAGTGTTTTTCCATTTATCATTCTGAAATGAAATGGAATGATCAGCAACTTTAAGCCATTTTTTCCCCTCTCATATGTAAGTAGTAAACATTGTACTTTAATGTATGACAACATTCAGGTTTATCAGGTGCTATCTGTATCACAATGATTTATAATGCTTGATAAAATACAGATTTTCAGGTCCCTTTCTCAAATATTCTGATTCAGTGGGACTGAATATTCTCAGTTTCACAGTGTATTCTGATGCAGATAGTTCTTACACAACACTCGAGAGACAAACTGTCTCTGCTTGATACACTAGGGAAGTCTTGGGTCACTTTGACAAATGAGAGACTCCAGAGGAGGCAGATAAATTTAGTGTTGATGCTGTGAGCTTGGAACATAAAAAGACTACTAAAATTTTATGGAAAATCCATTATTTAGAAAGAATAATGTTTAATAGTCACTGCTAACAAAGTAATTAAAATGCAATTAATCATTTAAAATGTTTTGCACCTTGTAAGCATCATTCTAATGTAAATATATTTTAAACTCCTAAACCTTGCATTTTTATTTCTTTCTATTGACAAAGGCATTCTTATCTTATCTCTGCTTGTATGGAGCAATATGACAGAATAGAAAGATTTTGGTTTTTGCAGCTGGACATCTATGCATTTCAACCACAACTCTGTCTTGTAATACCATAGACAAGTCATTTTCTAGAACCTCAGTTTTCTCCTCTGTTAAAGTGGAGATTATTTTAACTATTAATACAACTGTGGATGGTTGTGAATCATAAAATATGCATGTGGTGTCTAGAATAATATCCATCTAAAAATTGCCTCTTTTCTATCTCTTCATCATATAAAAAAAGGAGCACTTGTTCAGTAATAACAATTATCTGAATGTATAATTCTGTGTCCTGATTGTCAAAATTAAAACTGAAGTCTTAAACTATACCTCAGGATTAACAATAAATTGTGTTCTAAATTTGTTTTCTTCTATATGCTTTTGCTATTATATCCATTATTTTCCTTACATTAAGTTTTTAGTTCTAAGTCAAACTAAATAACATTATCTTTATACTGATAATAAAATTATTAAAAGAAATACATATTCTGGGTGAAATAATAGAAAAATATAATTGAATTGCAGATGTCTTTATGACAGACAAGAAATAAACAAAATTTCAGAAAGCTAAGGTACAATCAGTCTATTACTCTTTGTTTTCCTAGGACCTGCAGCATCACTTGATACGTGATTAGAATGACAGCCAATCAAACCTTGGTAAATGAACACTTAAGTTCGATTAAATGAAAACTTCAATTTAATAAAGTATTAATAGAAAGCTGGCTACTGTCATGCATGCACTGAAAGGAAACAAGTAATATTATCTTGATAAAGATTATATGAGTAAGCATCTTTCCTTCTTTCCTATGACACCTTTTTAGAACATTTAAAATCACACTTAAAATACAAAATTAAAATTTTGAAGTAAAAATAAATATAACAACAGCAGAAGGAACCAAATATTTAGAAATAGTGGGATAGGGCAGCAGGTGGAAAAGCTGTTCAGAAAAAATTTGACTATTCCAGAGCACGTTCTTTTAGAGCCATTAACAACTTTGTAACTCAGAAGCCTTAAGTCTTGGCTTCTGAATTCAATTAATGTATGACATCTCCTTTTAAATGGCATCTTTTATTTTTTCTTTATTTGAAACTGCATATTTAATAGTTTAGGTGTGACGATGGCAATTCTGATCACAGGCTCTGGCATCATCTGTATTGAAGGTTGAATATTGCTTCCCCAAGAGGAGGTACCTACAAAAATTGTAATTTGGAATATTTAGGACACTATCGTGAAACTGGAAGTGGTTCTTCCAAAAGGAACTGTAACTCTATCTCATAATTTTAATTAAAAATCTTCCGATATTTATGCTTTTTTAAATATATAGTTCTGGAACTTTTTCTGTTATCAAATTTTTATATCAAAAAATTATCTGTGACAGTAAAGGCATATCTATAGTCATTCATATATATATAGATGTACATATATCCATTATTTTACTTCTTTTTTCTGCTCAAACAGGAATTTATTTCTGTAAACATAAATTATTATTAGTTAAGGGTTAAGTCTCAGTTTTCTGGCCAAACTTCTCAATTATAAAAGATGACTTCCTTTTTTCTTACCATTTCTTGCAATTCCTATTATAGTTACTCAATCTTATGCTTTCTGTCCATAATTAAAGAATGACATGAACCTCATTTAGTATAGTCGGATTTAAAAAATATAACTTGACATGTATGGCCATACATTTATGACAAATGCACTTTTTTCTTTTTGGAATTTTCAAATAACGTACCTTTATTAAGATGTAATATTGTTTTCATTTTTGAGTGATTTGCTTTATATTAGGCATGCTGTGAAGTTGGTTTCTTTAGAGCATTTATATGTGATGATATATCTTTTATATGTTAAAGCTCATAAAGTAACTTGCCCAATGTCTCACAGCTTGTAAATGGAGGAATTGGGATTTGAACTAAGATCTGTCAGAAATCAAAGCACCTGGGCTCTTGCCCACCTCACTTTCCTGTGTCAAATAGGGTATGTATATATATTCCTTCTTATGAAACTCGAAGCTCATTTAAAGTAGCGACTATACTTTCTGCACCACAGTATCACTGTTAGCAATGATGTCATATACTTATCCACGGATGCCAAATACAGGAAACCCTGTATTTGTATAAAGCTCCCTCTAGTGTTCTAGTGCACAACCAAGCCGGGAAATTCCTATGGTTAAGATTACGTTTTAATAAATGTAGGAATATATAAATGGGAGACAAAAATAAGAAGTCCTGAGAGTACTAAGTATGAAATAGATCTGTTTTGTAGTAAGCATATTATTTTATATAGGAATATGCTGATTATATTTTATTGTTACATGAGAAATCCACAATAAAATATTTATATTTATGGTTTAATATATAAGGATTTATTTTATAAATATTACTATTTTGAAGGGAAATAGACCGGGCCTCTTCTTGGGTCGAGGGCATTGCTGTACCATTTAATAGCTATGTGGCATAAGGAAATCATTTCCTTTCTAACCCTCAGTGTACCAATCTGTAATATGGAAATCATGTTACCAATCTTTATATGATTGTGGTAATGATGAAATGAATATGTCAAAGCACTTTACTGAGCATAGCATACTATACTCTGAATTTCTCACTGTGTACTGCTCATAGTGAATCTAAAAGCTTCTTCCCATAAATCACCATCCAGCGCCAATATTTAGTGATGGTTCTTAGCTACTGTCAATGCTTAGAGCAAAGACACATGTTTAGCTATTTCTATAAAGGTATAGCAATTATGTTTCAGTAGATTATTGTCATTCATTTTTTGTTGAGTGCTATTTTTGTACAAGAAAAATTCTATTGTGCAAAAATATGTAATATTTTAAAAATAAAAGAATATGTAAAGCTTAATAGCCCTTTGGGAGAGAACGATAATGAATAAAGAATCACAGAAATTGTGACTATGATAAGCCTGTGAAGTAGAAACAGATAATTTTAGAAATATAACAAAAGGGAGACCTGACCAAATATAGATCAGTGAAAGCTTCCCTGAGCAAGTCACATTTGAGTTAAAATCTGAAGAATAGGAGTTAACTAAAAAATATGATGGGGAGGGATGGGGACATCCTTATTGGAGAAGCAGCATGTATAAAGACCCTCCCACCAGCTGTGTATGAGTGTCCCTGTCTCTCTGCTTCCACGCCAACATTTGTTTTTCGGGGACTTTTTGATAAAAGCCATTTTTATTGGAGTTAAGCAATATTTCATTGTGGTTTTGATTTGCATTTCCCTGATGATTAGAGATGTTGAGCAATCTTTCACATGTTTGTTGTCCATTAGTCTGTCTTCCTTTAAAAAGTTTGTGTTCATGTCCTTTGTCCACTTTTTAATGGAGTTGTTTGATTTTTTCCTTGTTAATTTTCCTGAGTTCTATACACATTCTAGTTATCAGCCCTTTATCAGATGTGTAGCATGCAAATATTTTCTCCCATTCTGTAGGTTGTCTATTCACTCTAGTGATAGTTTCCTTGGCTATGAAGAAGCTTTTTAATTTGTTCAGGTCCCATTTATTTATTTTTGTTGTTGCCATGATTGCTTTTGGGGTCTTCATACATTCTTGCCTAGGCCAAAGTCTATGAGAGTTTTTCCAACATTTTCTTCTAAATTTCTTGTGGTTTCATGCTTTAGGTTTCAGTCTGTTATCCAGTGAGCTGATTTTTGTGAGAGGCGCAGATCCCATTTCAGTCTTCTACATGTGACTACCCAATTTTCCCAGTACCATTTATTGAATAGGAATTCTTTTCCCCAGTGTATATTTTTGTCTGCTTTGTGAAAGATCAAATGACAATATGAAGATGGTTTTATATCTGGATTCTCAGTCTTGTACTTTGGTCTATGTCTCTGTTCTTGTGCCACCTCTATGGAAAATAACATGGAGATACCTCAAAGAACTACAAGTAGAACTACCATTTGATCCAGCAATCCCATTGCTGAGTATTTACCCAAAGGAAAAAAAGACATTCTATAAAAAAGACATCTGCACTTGAATATTTATAGTAGCACAATTTACAATTGTAAAGATGTGGAAACAACCAAGTGCCCATCAATACATGAGTGGATTAATAAAATGTGGTATATGTATACCATGGATTACCACTCAGCTGTAAAAACAATGGTGATCTAATGCCTCCTGTATTACCCTGGGTGGAGCTGGAACCTATTCTTCAAAGTGAAGTATCACAAGAATGGAAAAACAAGCACCACATGTACTCACCATTAAATTGGCACTAATTGATCAATATTTATGTGCACATATGGAAGTAACATTCATCAGGTGTTGGGCAGGTGGGAGGGGGAAGGAGGGGATGGTTAAATTCACACCTAATGCATGTGGTGTGTACTTTTGGGGGTTGGGCTTGTAGCTCTGACTCGGGCAGTGCAAAGGCAATATATGTAAGCAAATTGTGTGTACCACTGTAATATTCTGAAATAAAAAATTAATAATTAAATAAAGTAAATAAACTTTTATTAAAAAAGACCCTCCAAAAGAAAGCCGAAGTGTCCAGAGCACAAAGAAGGAAGGAGAGAGGAACAGTCAGGGCCAATCCATGCAGAATCTGAGGTTTGACTCCTAGATACTTATAGGTCACAAGCAAATACCACCACACCAATGTCTCAACTCAGTAGTCCAAATACCACTGCATGATAAAACCTTGTAGTCCTTTCTATGTACAAGCTTCTGCACTTCGTAATCCAGTGTGTTATCTAGAAATGATTTGCACCAACATTCTTATCTAGGGTCAGTGACACAACTCATTTGTGAAGCTGTCATTCAGTACATCCATGGAATTGCCCCTAGGTGGAGGTTCCTTTATTGACAACCTGTTGCTCACTATGGCTTCTAGTTACTTGGGAGAGACTCTGGTAACTTATAGTACAGTTAGACTTTCATAATGTTTTGGTGAAATCTTGGGGCTGAACAAATTGTTTCAGCACTTCGTCTGACATGAAGCAACACCTATTACCATTTGCCATGCCTGATTGTCTTTGGGGGTGCCAAGTTAACAGCTTTCTTGCTGGTAGCTATGCTCACAAAAATGACCCACTTTTTCTTCTGGTCTGAACTTTCACCGTTTTCTCAAAAGGTCAATATTCCCCATGACTTTCTGGACCAAAAAAGTCAGTTCATTTTATTTTTCTGTGTTTTGTTTTTAATGTCCTTCACATAAAAGGACATCTGCCTCTGTTTACAATCTTTAATCCCAACTGCACAGCACTCTAATAGGACATACAAGAAATGCTTAATGTCTCTTATCAACAGAATAACTGGGACACCTCGCAGGTTCCTAGAGTTTTGGTACAGTAATGCAATCCCCCACTCCATCCTTTGTGATGCCTGTGATCTCGATTCTTGTTTGTCTCCATATTCTCTTGTATAATCCTAGAATCTGTGATACAAATTTGTGATTGGATGTAACCATGGCCAATATTTTCTATCCCAGAGTTGGTTATAAAAGGAATCCCTTCTTTCTTTGAAGCTATAACATGTCACACTCACAAACCTTCACAACTGAGTTCAGTGTCTGGACCATGCGTTGATAGATGAAAGACTAATACCAAGCTACTCTTAATACAATTGATTACTCCTTATCTCCAGTCCGCCTAGCCCTTTAAGATACTTAATGTTGTCAAAAAATTATTCTGATGCTTGTTAATGTAGTAAGGGAGGCTTTATTCATAACTATTGTGATAGGTGTCAAGACTGAATATAGCAAGGATAAGTGGGGATTTATAGCCAAGGAGCAGAGTGGGGCAACTTGTTGATGGAAAATTAAGAGACGACATCAAGGCTGGGTTATTCTTGCTTAACCAAGTGAACAGCATTTTTGCTAAAGGTAGGTCAGGATGATCGTATATCAAGGGCAGGGGTTTCTCACTAAACTGACTTAGCAGGATTGTTGCTATAACTGGACGAGATAGGCAAAAGACAGGACCCAAGCATGAAGTCTATTTGAAAAGAGAAAGGAACCTATCTAAAGTTTGGTCAAGGAGGGAGTTTTTGTCAAGTCCTAGTATTTTGGCCTTTTTCCTAGTCTTATTCCTGTGTTTTCCAAACTGATGGCTCTCTGAACTAAATGTGGTGTGTTGTTAAAATTATAGACTTTGGAATTAGAATGACTAGGGTTCAGAACACATACCCATCACTTATTATGCCACCATGGACAAGTTACTGTAAACTGGATATAAAATAGTATTTAATATGCAAGTGTATTAAATTATTTAACGCACTCATTGGAAAAGATATTTAAAGATAATATGCATGTAAAGCATGTAGCCCTATAATTGGCACACAGTAAGCATACAATAAATATAACCTTTATCAAAACTTCCAAACTTGAATATAAACTCTCCAAAGACAGGACCCTCTCTGTTTAGATGCTAATGTTTTTCCTGAACTTAAAACTTAAAAAAAAATTGTTAAATTAGTAGATCTAAAACTCAAAAACTCACATTTCATCAATACAGAAAATAAAAGGAGAAAAAGGCATGATCACTATTTTCTGAAAAGAGCTACTACCCTTCTAGATAATCTGGGCCTTGTAGTCTTTTTAGGCATGCTTGGCCCACATATGACCAGTATTGGTATTGTTTTGAATTAAGGTGATGTTATGCTAATGATTGTAGGGGGTAAAGTCAAGTCTATATGTCAAGCTTGATTGCCTCACTGAAGGCTGAAGTCCTTCAAGGTGTTATTAACAGGGATAGAAGTGTCTTTTAGACTCAAAAATGGAACAAGAAACGTTAGTTCTAAATGGATAGCAGGCAAACATTTACCTTTTTTGGCTTTGTCTGTAATTATGTCAAGGCATTTTGAGTGTTGAATTGTGAGATAACAGCTCAGGTATAGGAACTAAGAGACATAACCAGGTTCAGCCTACTGGGAGTTGTATCATCCCATTGGATAGAGGATGACACTTACACTGACAACAATAGCTGATGCTCAGTACTTAAATGCCAGAAACTGTCCTAAGGACTTTATAAGATGTTCTAAGACATTCTAAGAAATTGTTTGTTGTAGGCCAGAACTTGTTTAAAATTTGGCCAAATGACTGTGCTTTGTTCTCCTAGATGGAACAAAATGTGATTAATAATATCTGAGTATTGTTCCTAAATTACCATATACAAGACCCTAAATGTCCCTCTTCCCCACCCTCTATCCCACACACATTGCAAGATGTGGAAGGAAAGTTTAAAGCTCTGTAAACTTTTTATGAGACTTTTCACTCTGAGCAAAAATCAATTTATTCATTTTTAATATATTAAAGAGTGAATTTTTAAAAATTCTGCCCCTCAGTGCCTCAAATGAGGAAAAGTCAGAATTTTATAATCATATGGCCTTATATTTTCTGCCCCAATTAAGATTATGAAAGGGGTCCCTCTGCACTTTGAAGCTAAAATTTGTCATGTTCTTGGTTCTAAATATGGATGAATCTCTTTATGTCCATCCTTACTTAGTGCCATTAGATAAAATTTAGCAAGTGCCTATATATGGCAGATCCTATAACAAACACCATGGATAAGAAGATTAATGAGATGTCATTTCTGCCCTCAAAGTGTTTACAGCCTCCAGTGGAAGGAATAAATTATAAACAATGTCATAAGAAATATGTGCCATGAGCCTGAGAAGAAAGAGGTGGGAACAATTAGCTAGGATTTCAGGACTACCCAAAAGAGGTGACAGTTGAACTGGAACTTGAAAGATGAGTAGGAATTTACAAATTAGAAAGCAGTGGAGATAATAGTCTAGTTAGAGAAAACAGAATTTGTAAAAGACACAACACTATGTGAGAATGTGGCAAGTCAAAATGTTAGATAAAAAATTGGTAAGAGAATGTTTTTTATGCGAGGAGGGAATAAAGGTAACACTAAATATAACACATAAAATGGTCTCAGATTGCGAGTAATCTAGGAGATGGTAACTAAAGGTGATAGAGAAGTAGAGGATGATTAAAGTTTTTAGCTTAAACAACTGGTAGCTGATTTCTTAATTTACCTGCCTGTCATTTAGCTGCACCTTATCACCTCTCACCCTGTTCCATTCTTCTCCTAGAGGAGCCACTACAGTTTTAACATCTTGGGAAATGTTTTTGCCTTTGGGAGGCCTGGTTGGGTATATCTTGCTGTCACCTGCTTGCCTATAAGTCATCTCTCCATTTATTTTTCTTGAATCCAGCTATTATAATTATGTCATCTATCATTGGGAGAAAATTGATATTCTCAATTCAAATAGAACCTACAGATGGAACAGATCGGAGGCTCAGAAAGGGTATAGATAGAAGACAAGATCTGATTTTGTTGAATTTGGGGATAGGGATCCACTAGATATTTAACTGAATATGTCAACTAAGCAATTAGAGATAAAAACTTGCATTGATGAGAAATGCCTGAAATGAAGCTATAGTTTTGTATATTCAAAGTGGGAATGTTATTAGTTGAGCTGTGAGAATAGATATATCCACCCAGAATGTGTAGAAGGTAAGACCTTAGAAGGATTAAAGAAAGGGCCTTCAGGATCATCAATATTTAAGAGATGAGAATACAGTTGAGGTATTTTCCTGAAGGCTGATGGAAAACTCTACCTGAATGGCTGCTATGCTAGCAAATAATTTTAAAATGATCCACCTATCCATCAACTTTATCTAATGAGACTGAAATGGCAGGGGTTTTATTTCTTATTTTTTACTCTTTGTCCTAACATGGTTTTAAAAAATTCCTTGTAAGTGTTCCGTATCAGAATGTTCCTTCTCCATGTAGTCAGACTATTCTAACTTAAATCATAAATCTAACCGTGTAGCACAGATACATACGCTCTCTATATAATGCCTTGTTAATTCTTAGAGGTTATATAGTTTATTTATTATTATCCACTTTGATAGACTCAACTGGCATGGAACAGAAAGAGAATTATTCTCTGCATAGGAATCTCAGAGTATATGAAACAAAGGGAGGCATGATGGCTATCAAG
>RJWJ010047411.1:0-10975 GCA_004363605.1 Indri indri
TTGAGACAAAGTTTGTCTGGACTTTAGGTATGATTTTTAATTTTCAGTCTCTTCCTCTGTGATGAGTTTTGATCTCTGGTCAATAAAATTTCGGGGAAGGGATCAAAGGCAATTGTGTTCCTCTTTGGTGGATCTAGTTTCTGGATAGATAAGGGAACTTCAGAGAACAGCCTCATCCTGTGCCTGGGGAGAGATAGAGAATTGAGAGACAAGAGGTGGGGGGACGTCAGAGAGACCTTGAGGCTGTTTCTCAGTTCAGTATGTCAAAGTGCCATATTTTGGGGTATTATTTTCTGAGCCCCAATAGGAAAAAATAACTTGAGAAATGCAATGTCAACATGAAAGACAAAGAATGGTACTCAAGAATGTTTTCTATAAATATATATAACAAAAGGAAAAAAAATCGTTAAAATACAAGCCAAAATATAGTGCTGACATGAAGAGAAAAAGAGTGAATCTGGGTTATAAGAAGGTATGGGGGGGGTAGCGGGGTTAGGTGGCTGGCTAGGGCCCTGCAGGGCGGAATGCAATTCATATTCTTCGAGCCCTGGTGAGCCCTTTACTTACAGTAGCTCACTGAACTCTCGACAACCCTGTAATGAGGTGGTGATGAAGTGACTTGCCCAGGGTCACACAGCTAGTAGGTGGCAGAGCTAGAACTCAGCCCAAGTCTGTCTGACTATAAAGCCTATGTTCTTTTCATTAAACTATGGTATATCTAGAAAGGACAAGATAATCCTTTCAATATATCCAATAGCATGGAGTCATCAGAAGGTTTTCATTTCTCAGCTCCACAATATCAATGCTATTAAGAACAACAGCAGGGGTAGCAGTGCTTCAAATGTGTAAATAAAACACTGACAGTAATTAATAAATGCTGGTTTATATAGGAGAAAGAACAGATCTGGGGATGAGCATAGAGAGGCAAAACACCCTGTCCCCACAGAGTAGTTTGATAGATGGTGGAGATGGAATGTTCTTAATTGCCAATTTAGAAAGAAAAAAAAACTGGGTTTCAACATACAGTATTCCCCCCTTATCCACAGTTTTGCTTTCTCAGGTTTCAGTTACCCACGGTCAACCTCGGTCAGAGAATACTAAATGGAAAATTCCAGAAATAAATAATTCATGTGTTCTAAATTGTGTGCCGTTCTGAGTAGCATGATGAAATCTCGCTCCTTCCTGCTCTGTCCCGCCTGGACATGAATCATCCCTTTGTCCATTGTATCCGTACTGTCTACACCACATACTGGTTAGTCACTGAGTAGCTGTCTCAGTTATCAGATTGAAAAAACGTCATATATATAGGGTCCAGTACTATCAAATGCTCAGGATGCATCTCAAAAATAATTTTAAGAGATCTTTGTATCTTTTATACTAGGTTGTTGATAAGTATGTCATAAATGAGTAGGTAAATCGTTGAGCATCCACTGGGGGTCTTGGAACGTAGCCCCTGCAGATAAGGGGGGACTACTTTAGAACATTATAAAGAAGAGATATGTATAACAAAGTGGTTTCTATTTTTCATAGGGTGTTCAAGCTAATTTGATGTTATGAGAAATTGTCTACAACAAATAATTTCATACAAAAAAATGTTTTTTCTACTCTTTGAGTTATTTTTTTTTTTTTTTTGAGACAGAGTCTCACCCTGTTGCTGGGGCTAGAGTGCCATGGCGCCAGCCTAGCTCACAGCAACCTCAAACTCCTGGGCTCAGGCAATCCTCCTGCCTCAGCCTCCCGAGTAGCTCAGACTACAGGCATGTGCCACCGTGCCCGGCTAATTTTTTCTATATGTTTTTAGTTATCCAGCTAATTTCTTTCTATTTTTAGTAGAGATGGGGTCTCGCTCTTGCTCAGGCTGGTCTTGAACTCCTGACCTCAAACGATCCGCCCGCCTCGGCCTCCCAGAGTGCTAGGATTACAGGCGTGAGCCACCGCGCCTGGCCCTCTACTCTTTAAATTCATATTAATTATCCTTTGTAAAGAAGAGATTATATTGTGGGTTTCGTATTGTCTCCTGGGAGAGTGAGGAAATGGCTTAGCTGTATTTTTTGAGCTGAGATATATAACAAACGCTCACCCTTCCACTCGCCTCCTACATTTCCAGTAGCCTCATGACTGGTTTCCTTGACTCCAGTTCAAACTCCCCTAGTTATACCCTTCTTACTGCTGCCAGAACAAACTTCATAAAACGCAAATCTGACAATGTCAGTTCTTTGCTTAGAACTTGTCAATGACACCCCAGTGCTGGAGCCTGCCTTTGCAGACTCCTCTCCAGTTGCTCCCCTCAAGCACACTTCACTTTAACTGTACCAAATTACTCACTGTTCCCAAAGGGAGGAAGCCGCACAGCCTTTGTGCATGCTATTCTCCATGTCCAAAATGTCTTTTCCTGACTTTTTTTAACCTGACAGTGTCATCTTTCCATTAGCTCAAATGACACATCCTCAGTGAAACGTTCCAGGGCTGATCAGCCAGAATCTTCATAAATTTTTGTACATTTTTTCAGAGAAATAGTTTTGAAATCTGGATGTGTCTTATCATCAATATGTATATTTATTATGGTAGTGATCCCCCACCCCACTGAATATCTGTTATTCATTAGATAGTACATCTTAGAATTAAGGAACTATTAGAGTTGTTCCCTCATCTTTGTTATCACAGCATTGGCATTCGTTCGTTTAGCAACTCTTTAATTAAGTGCCTACGAAGTACCAGACACTATGCCAGGTGCCGGCAATACAACAGTGAAAAACACAGACATGGTCATTGTCCTCAGTACATTGTTTTTGGGAAGACAGACCAAAAAATAAATAAATAAATAAATTAAAGATAAAGCAAACCAATAACAAATAAACCTCGAGTTAACCAACAAATAAAGTAATGGCATTTTGTGATGTGTTATAAAGCAAACAATGTGCTGTGACCGTGCATCATTTGGAAATGTGTTTCTTATGGGGGTTGTGTCAGGTGCAAACCCATGTCCTTTCCTTTCCTGGGCATGTCACTAGACTCCATTTCCTTGCTCTCTTGCATCTAGGTGGGGCCATGTGACTAGTTCCTGTGAATGGAATGAATGTCAGCGGAGGCCAAGTGTGTCATGGCTTGCCTGAGGCAGGTAAGGACAGATGAGCAGTTCCCATATTCTTTCTCTTCCCTTGTCACCCAGCCAGGAACAGAGGATCCAGTGGAGGTCTAGAAACCCTAGGGAGTGGCAGACCACATCGTGGGAGGAGTCTTGGCTCCCGGTGGCTTTGTAGAAGGCTTTGCACTGATCACCTAACTGAACTATGTGGTGAATAAGAAATAAATCTTTATTCTGTTTAGGCATTGATACATGAGTTCTTGGCTATGACAGTTAGACTGCCTTGACTTATACAGTGATCATAGCCCCCCATGGACCAGGGTCAACATAAGAATTTGAGACAGTCACATGGGTATCTCAGAAAAGCATTTTTTCCCTCTTGGAAGCTGTCACAAAGAATCTTGATCCCCACATTCAACATGCAGGTAATTCAACTCTCCCCATCACATGCCTGTTGCTCAATCCAGGAAGCGACATTAATAGCCTGCCATAGCCAAAGAACCCTGACTTGCCTCAGAGGAAAGCTTAGTAGTTAGGTAAGCAAACTTTCTGATTGCCTTTTGTCCTTCTGATGTATACTCAGCTAATTACAGATGGTCCCCAACTTATGATGGCTGCACTTAGGATTTTCTGACTTTATGATGGGGCGAAAGTGATATGCATTCAGTAGAAACTGTACTTTGGTCTCCATACAAGCCTTCCGTTTTTCACCGTCTGTACAGTATTCAATAAATTACATGAGACATTCAACACTCTATTACAAAATAGGTTTTGTGTTAGAAGATTTGGGCCAGCTGTAGGCTAAGGAAAGTGTTCTGAGCATGTTTAAGGTAGGCCAGGCTAAGCTGTGATGTTTGGTAGGTTAGGTGTATTAAATGCATTTTTGACTTATGTGCAATGTTTTCAATGATGAATTTAGTGGGATGCAACCCCATCATAAGTCGAAGAGCATCTGTATTGCTATATATGCTTTTTATAGTGCTTTAATCATTCTTGTAACTGCTAAATGGTATCGTATGTCAATGGGAAACTTGAAGCAAAACAAGATGAAAGATATGACCTCTGTCTTGGTGTGATGACCCCTTTGAACACACCTTGCTCCAACAGGAACTAGGGTGTGTAGAAAGACATATTCTACTTGTCAATTAAGCACATGCTTTTTCAGTAGTCTTAGTTCATGACATATAGGCTAATTTGGTCAAGCATTACCAATTATAGAGAAACATTTGCTCAGACGGGTGCAGAGGTAATGTGGTTACTTCTAAGTTGAGCCGCACATGTTCTAGAAATCAAGAACCCAGAATATTGCCTCTAACCCACTTTGCCCAGGCTGAGTCATTTCTGCTGGATGAGAAATAAAAGATAATAATTTCATTAAGTACCCATGTACCTACTGGACATGTTAAAAAATTGATGAGCTTAATAAATTTAATGAATGTTGTTCGATTCAGCATTTTAGAATATTGAGGGGGATGATGTGGGCTTCACGTGAATAGGGAGGCCATGCGGGCTATTCCTGTGAAACAGGCCAAACAGCATCAAAGCTTTCGAATTGTTAGTGCAATCGAGTATATAACATTTAGAAATTTCATTAAAAACTCAGTAAATCAATATCTGTAAGGATGATGAAAAATGGATGAATAGAGATGTGATTGTTTTTCCTCATCATTTTCCTTAGGAATAATGTGCTGCTTGGGATGCTCAAAGAACATTCCAGAACAAAGCCAAGCAATGTGGTCTGACTGCAGCTGAGAGAAAAAGTACCTGGCAGCCAAGCCTGACAGGATGTCCATGGTTCTAAGCTACAGGAGGAGGGAGCAGTGACAGAGTCTTCCAGACACTTGGCCACAGACATTTACCAAAGAACCAAATTTCTAATGGACTCACTGTACAAAGGTTTATAGGTTCTACCATGGTCATTCCAGGCATCTAAATCAATGGCAGCACACTGCTGAATGACAGCATGAATCCTGAAATAAAAAATACTGCTTGAATCCTAGTTATATCTGTTACTGCTCTGTGACCATGGACATGTTACTCAACCTCTCTGAGCCTCAGTTTCCTTATCTGTGAAATGGGGATAAAAACATCTATTTGATATTAAATAACATGATATATGAAAAGAATTTATCTAGTATATTGACTAGCACATTTTGGGGGTTCAATAAATGGCAGTTATTAATAATATGGCCTTCAAAAATGAACTTCCTCTACTTCTCTCAACCCTCCCTCCATTCTCCATATGCATCATATATGCTTGGGTAGTTTCGGCAAATGGGCTAAGCAGGAGTATTACGAAACATATCCACAGAGTTAAATTATAGCAACTTCATTATTTCAAAATATTTCGAATCAATGCCAGAAAGGGAAATAGACATGTTAGTAATTGTGATACAATAAGATTTTGTTGATAAGTAAATTGTCTTCTTTCACGAAAGGTAAATCTGTCATCTTTGGTCTTGAACAAAATCACAGATGTGATTAAAAACCTCAGAGAATAAGTGGAATTATTTAAATTAGATTCCATAGCTCTATATTTCATAATTATGAGAAGCTGCTTATTCAAAATTATGTGTAACAGCATGATTGTGGAATTTCCTTGCTAATAAGGATAAAATACTAATAAAAAATTCATTTTTCATCAGTTCCATGGTGCTTATCATGTAACCAATCTCAGTGGCATTATTTCATTAATACTAATTGAAAGGGGAACAAACTTGTACAGTTCTAGTTTAAATTATGTGGTAGAGTTCAAAAATAACAGCTGTAAAAAACAAACTGCTCTTTTGTTCGTCACTATGATATGAGATAGTTTAATAATATTTTATTGGCAGGACTTGTATAGGGTATATTGGACATTTCTTGTGCACCACTTCAAATCCTCTGGTTTCTTCTCCCACTTGGTCATACCTAGGTGATCGAACGGGCTTTGATCAGCTTTAATGCAGGGGCCATCCAACAGTGTCTTGTCTTTGGCTAACCACAAATGCCATTCACTTCTGTCCGTAGGGCTTCTCTGATTCCTTGGTGAAGGATGCTCCAAGAGGACATTTGACATTCAACCACGAGCAACCTGGAAGTAGGGTCGAGAAAGCTAATACCCTGTAGGGCAATCTTCAGCCAATGGGTAACAAAGCTGATGGTTAAATGTTTTTCTCTTTCTTTTAGGTGAATGGTCTTGGGTTGCATTTCATGAAGCAAATTAGATAGACCTACGTGATTGAGCACCCGTAGTGTTGGCCCAGCTGATAATGCATCCTTGAATTCATTCTCTCTCCTTCCCTGTTTCATGCCCCCTGTCCCTCATTCCTGCCCCTAGTATCACACTCCCGAATAAACTACGCACATACAAACTTTTGTTTCAGGTTCTGCTTTTGGCGAAGCCAGGCTAAAGTATTGGCATACTAAATACAATTCATTGCATAAAAGCAACTCAGGGTCAATACAGAGAAGGCCCAAATACAATGCATATTATCTGTTTTTGACATTTACTCAAAAATAAAGCAAAATTGTTATGATTCACTTAGCTTTATCTGTATTTAACATTTGAAGTTTGCTTTATTGCTCAAGGATATAAGGTAGCGATTTATTGCAATGCACTGACACCCTATAAAAGCTCACCATTCTAAAATCAATGCCCTTGCTCATCTTGCATAGTCACTATGGTATGTCACCTGACTCAGGAATAACTGAATCCAGTGTCTGGCTAGACCTAGGTTAGTCTTCTGACCTTGGTGCTACCGCACATGGGTTGATGGCCAAGTTTTGATGGCATTTTGACCCTATGTGAAAATGCCTGTGATTCTTGAGTTAATTTCCTTACAGTGAGACTGGGCGACTTTGACACAAGGCAGAGGCAGGAGAAAATCACACACATAGCAATCATTGTTTAGGAAAGGTTCAGCTTAAAGTGAGGACAAAGACATGTTTGGTGGGGAAGGTGTCTTTGGAACTGCTTCTTATCATCCAGGTCACCTTTCTTATGAAGCCCACTTGGCTCTGGAATAAGAAATTAAACTATATACAACTGCAATAATAATTGCATTTCAACACTATAGACGCTGAAGTTAGGTTATGTTCATGATGTCTTAAGGACACTGATGACAAATAAGTTTTATCTCATAAACAGACTCCTAATGCTTGGCAGTGTGCTCCTAGAGCCCTGTGTTGAAAGTTTCTGATGCTCAATGAGAAAGAATCCACTATCGATTGGCCCACAGGGTATTTTCCACCTTGATTTACGGGTTGCAGGTTGTCATCTGAGGGATTTCCTCCTCACTGACATCTATCTAATTTATGAAAGTCTTAATATAAGTTTGATATCTTACAAACTCTGGCAGGCTCACCATCACAAACATTCAAGTAGGATGTGTTTTCTAAAAAAAGCGTCTTGCCCAAATTAGGGTCATCTTCAGGGAGCAAGACTTCAAATCTTATTCACTACTCTGAAGTTTCTTGCAAGTTTTAGTTCAGAAAACCTCAGAATAGTTAGAGAGTAACTAAATGAACTTTAGCGTAAAGCCATGTGTGTAGGTCAAATGATTTTTGTCAAGTATTGGGTGGGTTATGTTATTAGCCTGATTTACTCACTGGAACAATTGAAAATTTAGATGAACTCTGTTACATTTGATATCTTTTAACACATGAACACCCTAAAGCTCAGAGAAAAATCACAAAATTCCATCACCCTTTAGTTATCAAATTATATTCTCTCTGTCCACCTCAATCTACATCACTTGCATCAAATAGAATACAAATGCCATAACATAGAGCCTATAGTGCTATATTTATTTTAGATATTCCCTATAAATTATCTTTATTGCAAATTAAAAATATTGGGAAAATTTGCAGTGCAAATGGATGATCTAGGAATCCTTCAGTAAATCCTTTTTACCACTTAAGAAGAGCTGGGAAAAGCTGATCTAAATGTTCTCTCGTATTTTTAATTTTCACTAATGATTTTAATGCAAGCTCCTTGTGGAGAGGCAGTGGTCTCTCTCTGCAAGATTCATGACATGTTTACTGCCTTTTTTTTTTCTGGTGGACATGTCTACACTGCAAGAGACATAAGATCCTGGGTATTTGAAAATTAAAGAACAGCAGCAAAGGACCAGATGCTGTCGTTATAAAAGTTGCGAAAGTATCATAAACACCAGGTGTGCCAGATAAATGCACAGGTTTTTTTTACCCTGCCACACTATTATCATATGGTTCCAACATCTGTTCGTTCCTGTCCCGGCTTCCCACAGACAGTATTTATTAAAATCAAATACGTACTAGCTCTCACTTATGTGCCTTGAGCAAGAAGTGCCACAGTGGCCTTATTATGGAGTATAAGTGAGCCGATAAAAATTGATTTTTATCGGCAAACTTACAATTATCCTTACAAGCCAACATAGTATCATCTGCCTTTGGTGTGCCTTCTACTTGCTAATTACTCTGTGGTTTCTGTGACAGTGGGACCAATACAAAAAATTTTTCACTCATTCCAGATAACTGGAGGATGAGAAGAGAGGCCAGTTGAGCTGTGTAAAGAGTCTATATTAGAGACTAGTATTTTTTTTTAAAATGCTGTCTTCTTATTTTCAACTAGAGGACATATTAAAAAGTATAAATGAATATAAACGAGTAATTATTTGAACGAAAATATTAAAAGACTTCACAGGTCTATATTATAAAATGATATATTAGAAGCAACCAACCTACTATAGAGGAAATAACACGGGTCTAGAAATCAAAAGCCTCGTGTTCTAGTTCTTAACCTATCCCTACCACTCTTCAGGCCTTAGTTTTCTCATCTGAGAAATGGGCAGACTGGAAAGTATGTGCTATGTTCCCTTCCCCTTTTGATGATTTATCACTCTAATGATAAAAAACTTCAATGACAGAGGATTCTTCTTTTCTCTAGCCCTTGATTTAATACGTTCTTTTTTTTAAAAAAAATTATTTTCCTCTAGACTTAATAGGAACTATCCACATTGTATCTGAGATATCACAAACACCAAACAAATAGGTTTCAAATTAATGAGTACTTTGACAGGGTTGTTTATTTAAAAAAAAATTCTTAAAAAGAAAAATAAGAAACAATAGACTATCAAGTGAATGTTGAAAGAATTGGCTATTTGAATAGGAAAATCAGAACCTCTCTCTACCTCATTTCACACATAGAAGTAAATTCCAGGTGGATGAAAGAGGCTAAATGTAAGAAAACAAAACCATAGAGATATGTGGCGGACACTGAAGTACTGCTCAGATGTGTCTTTTTTTTTCTTCTTTTTTTGAGACAGAGTCTCACTCTGTTGCCCGGGCTAGAGTGCCGTGGCGTCAGCCTCGCTCACAGCAACCTCAAACTCCTGGGCTCAAGCGATCCTCCTGCCTCAGCCTCCCAGATAGCTGTGACTACAGGCGTGCACCACCACGCCCGGCTAATATTTTCTATATATTTTTAGTTGTCCAGCTAATTTCTTTCTATTTTTAGTAGAGACGGGGTCTCACTCTTGCTCAGGCTGGTCTCAAACTCCTGAGCTCAAACGATCCTCCCACCTCAGCCTCCCAGAATGCTGGGATTACAGGCGTGAGCCACTGCGCCCAGCCTCAGATGTGTCTTTGAAGGATTTACTACCCTGGCTGCTAAGAGTGCTGTCAGTGGACAGTCTTCAGATGCCTGCCCCTTCAGTGATTGCCTCAGCTGCAGAGAGGGGCATTGACCAAGGTCACACCCCTTCCCAGGGCAGCCCATATCCAATGACTGATCAAATGCAGGAATGCATAGGCAAGGCTATCTCAGCCCAACTCAAGAAAATTTTGGAGGGTCATTCTAGCCCCAAAGCTGCCCTTGAGGTAGGCTGAGGATATCAGTGGCTCAGCATAGCAGCTCCCCTTCTCCCTCTGATCAATTCTGTTTCTTTTTCCTCCATTTCACAGGTGTCAATCCCAAGAGCCCTCCCTAATAAACATCCATAAACTCTATCTCAGACTCTGCATACTGGGAAATTCAACCTGGGATAATATTTTGGAAGAAAATATGAAAGAATATCTATCTTTCCAATAATCTGAGTGTGGAAAAGTTGTTCTTAAACATAACATAAAAGCCAGAAGCCATAAAAAAAGAAATGGAAAGATCTGATAAATGAAAATTAAAACCTTTTAGTATTATGAAAGACATCCTATGAAAAGTTAAAAGACAGACATTTTTGAAGAAAATATTTTTAACATGCATAATAGGCAAAGAGTTCATATCCACAGCATATGAACAACTCCTACGAATCAGTAAGAAAAAGTCAGCCTCCCCTCCTCCAAAGGCTAATTTATATGAACAGGAAATTTAAAACAGAGATATTGCTCTTTTGTTTTTTTTAAGGAAAAGATGCTCTTAGACTTTCTTGAAATTAAAGAAATTCAAACATAAGTAATAAGATAATTTGTAAAATGAAAAAGATATCGACAATATACACAATTGGCAAGAAGGCAGGCAAAATGGGCACGGACTATATTTGTGGAAATGTAGATTTTTTTTTAAAGGACGTGTGAGCAGTAATCTCTCAACATTTTAAATGGGCAAACCCTTTGATCCAGCAATTCTCCTTTTAGAAATGTATGCTACAAGCCGGGCGCGGTGGCTCACGCCTGTAATCCTAGCACTCTGGGAGGCCGAGGCGGGTGGATAGTTCTGAGCTCAGGAGTTCGAGACTAGCCTGAGCAAGAACGAGACCCCGTCTCTACCAAAAATAGAAAGAAATTAATTGGACAGCTAAAAATATATATAGAAAAAATTAGCCGGGCATGGTGGCGCATGCCTGTAGTCCCAGCTACTCGGGAGGCTGAGACAGTAGGATTGCTTGAGCCCAGGAGTTTGAGGTTGCTGTGAGCTAGGCTGACGCCACAGCACTC
>RJWJ010047412.1:0-10967 GCA_004363605.1 Indri indri
TTGTGGACTTCTGACCTCCAGAACTGTAAGACTACAAATTTGTATTGTTTTAAGCCACTAAGTTTGTGGTAATTTTTTACAGCAGCAAAGACAGAGACGCCATTACACTTACCCTTTCTGGGTCTCAGTTCTGTAATGTGTCAGTGGGGGTGGGAGGTGGTTCTGCGCTGACATTCTATGGTTGTGAGTCTTCCTGAACCATGAAAGAATCAGGTCTTTTTCAGACCACAAAGATTTTATGGGTTCAAACCACTGTAACTTCTGAAAACTTTCACATGGTAATAGGAATTGGCTGTCATGAAATTAATTTGACAATGTGCTCTTAGGATTCAATGACACTACAAAGAAAATCAGACAAATCCAAATACTGACCTTCTGTAGGACAACTGTCCTGGTCTCTTCAAAAAGTCAGTATCATCATTTATATTTTTTTTCAAAGGCCTTTCTAGATTCTAAGAGTCTAAAGAGCCATAACAACCAAGTGTAATGTGTGAAATTTGAATTGGGGCAAAATTTGGGAAATGTGAATATGGACTGGTTTTCAGATGAAACAAAGGCGGTATTGTTAGTTTTCTTAGGGGTGATAATGTAGTCGTGTAGGGGAATGTCATTTTTTTTTTAGGGGATGCATGCTGAACAGTTTTGAGGTAAATGGTCACAATATCTGCAACTCACTTTTAAATATTTTACACAAAAAATATAGATACAAACATTAAAATATATGACAAAATGTTAACAATTGTTTAATCTGAGTGGTACACAGGGGTCTTTGTCACACTATGTTTCTGAATGGTTAGAAATTTGGTAACAAAAAGTTGGGGGCATTTGCTTTTTAAAACTGTCTATTAATGTTTATTAAACTTTTGTTCAGAAACTTTACATTTTGGGACTGGGTGCAGTGGCTCATGCCTATAATCCCAGCACTTTGGGAGGCTGAAGCAGGAGCTCGAGACCAGCCTGGGCAACATAGTGAGACCTTGTCTTTACAGAAAATTTTAAAAATTAAAAAAGTGAGTTGGTCGTGCTCGTGCGTGCCTGTAGTCCCAGCTGCGTGAGAGGCTGAGGCAGGAGGATCACTTGAGCTCAGGAGTTTGAGGTTGCTGTGAGCTGTAACTGTACACTGCAGCCTGCACTCCAGCCTGGACAACAGAGCAAGATTGTCTCTTTAAAAAAAAAAAAAAAAATTTACATTTTGGCTTTAAAATGCTCTCTATGTATAAAACTTTCTTTCTAAAGTTATTTGTAGCAACTCAGATTTATGATAAGATAACTACCATCTTATGGAAAATAGTTTAAATAAGTTTCCAGTTAGGGAAACTGTGGAAAAAAGTGATGTTCTTCTATGAATCAGTGGGAAATTACTGCCCTCTAATTGAAGAAAGCTTAAGTTGGTGGAATGGGGATTTTTGTTCTCAGCAGGTCAGATTTTCATTTCTTGATTTTGCAAACAGAAAGGATAAAAGTGAAACTCTGAATATAATAACTAGAAACTTATGGATAAGTAAAAGAAGGCAGGCATAAAAATTTTTCCCTAAACCCCCCAACATCCTATGACCAGTAGGAGAAGGAAACTGCAAGAAACGTGTGTTACCAAGTTCGACTGAAGTTGCAAATCTACATCAGCCATTTCAGATTGACATACAAGAGAACATCGGAGAGAATTAAGGAGTAGCATTCTAGTCAGTCCAGAGGCAAGAACAGGATTAGCTAGAGATGGAATGAGAAATACTTTTATATAATTTGCCTTTTAGAAATTTTTAAAAATATGATTGGTCGATACTGATTTCTATTTGTATTAAAATAATACTTAATAATTTAAAGTTTTTATTAAAATGCCAAATAGTGTTTTTTAATTTTTACTTGGAAAATATACAGTTAAAATCTGCAATGGAATTTATATAGAAAATTATAATCTGATCGTATTGTGGATGTGAGCCAAGATATCTGCTACCACCTAGTGGACCATAATGGAATTTCAGAAACAGCCTGAGTGGGGCAAGTAGGGGAGTTTGTCAACATCTAGCTTACAGAAATTCCGTCTACATTTTCTATTCCAGGATCTCTATTTTTTGTACTGATGTATAAAAATTTAACTTCTTCCATTATGGTCACCAAATGTATATCCAGTGTATTGAACATTATGAACTACAAACTCAAATGATTTTACTTTTCTCCTGTGACTGCCTTTGACAAGGCTTTGTTGAATCTCTCTTCCCATTCCTTACCAACGTTTTGGGTAGAATGTATGTCTTTCTAGTAACTTTCACTTATTAAAAAGTCTGGATTAAAACTTGAATTTCAAATCCAACTTAAGGCTCACTCTCTCTCCTTCCCCCCATCACCAGGAGAATTTTGACTTGAGAGACGTAGAGTGAGAGATGGCCATGGTCTGTACTTTCACTTACACTCCCCTTCCTCTTCTGGGTCTGGAAAATGGAAGTGAACACGTGTCTCTAATTTATCCGGCCCCTTTTATAGTCCTCTCTTGGCTGCCTTTGCGTCTCTGGCTAAGATCACAGGTGTTGATGCCAAATGGGTGACAGATACCAAGTAGCATACACAGCTGCTGGCCGTCCACTGAGACAGGTCATTGCCTCCACCCTGCCTATACAGGCAGAGTCGGAAACATAAAGAAAGACCCAGTTATTTACTCAAGTTCACACCAGCTGCAGAGTGAACCTCAGTCCTCAGGTCTCCTGATTTGTTGGCCCCAGTGCCCTTTCTGAATAGTTTTTGTGGTAAGTATATATAGACCATATGAGTAAAGCTAATATGAAAAATAGAATAATGTTACTTGAAATCGCCACAAATCATTATTTAGCTCTGATATAAAAAAGACAAAACTAAACACTACTTAGCTTAGACAATTGATATAAAAAGCATTATCCCAATAACGTATGTCATTAGTGTATATTACTAGTAACTGAACCAATATACATAATTCTAGAACGTTTTTTTTAAAAAAACATAAAAATAACTCATAGTTCTATATGGCATTCCCCCCTAAAAAGAACCAGAGAAATGATTGATTCCAGGGCAATGGTAGGAAATACATGAGCTGAATCTATGACATCTTATAATGCCAAAAAACAAAGAAGTATCAGTCTACTGTAATTATATGAAAAAGACAAAGAGCCAACTTGAAGGGGCTTCCATAAGCTTAAAATGGGACAATATGAGCATCAATAAAAGAATAGTGACTGTAATTAGTTGAAACATTTTAAATATATAAAAATCCATGAGTTAATAATGCCACCCTTCCAATCCCCCACAAAAAAAAAAAAATTTTTTTTAAGAAAAAGACCTTAATTATCACCATTGGAAGTTTCCAGGGCACTAACTCATTATCCATTAATTGATAAATTAAGAGAAAGAATTAAACATTTATCCTGCCTTTTCTTATATGAACTGTATTCAGGGTAATCAGATAGTTGATGATAGAAAATTCTTCTTTAATAGAAGAATTCAGTTATTAATATATAATATTTAGTAGCATTACATAATAATATATAGTTATATGAATATGTCAAAACTAAATTGTACACTTTAAATGTGTGCATTTTATTATACATCAAGAATACCTCAAAAAAACTGTTATAAATAAATGAACTAAATAACAGCAACTACAAATAGCAAAAGTAATGACAGGATTAGAAAAATCACCATTTTTCTACACCAAATAAAATAATGGGTCAAGGCTACAACATTGATGCTAAAACCGTTAAATAAAAGGGTGATGGTGAACTTTGTGAACTTTATAATGGATCGGGCTGAATAAACCCACTGAATAATATCCACTCACTCAAGATATTAATTATGATGAGACAAGACATTACATGTTTCGTGTTATATTGCAATGGAAGTATATAATATCCCCATGATGTTATATTGCCTAAACATTTTATTGCCTAAAGCATTAAATGTGAATTAAATCAAGCCTTTAAGTACAGATAGCAATTTACAGAAACACGGAGTATTATTGATAAAAAGGAAAAGAACAAGTTAAATGACATCATGAAGATGCAGGCAGCCAAATCCAGAATATGGAATATCATATGAAATAAATAACTTGGTTTCTCCAATAAATCAATGAGGGAAAGAGGGAAGGGTGTGGATACTATTATAAGAGATCTAAGATAATCATGATGCAATAAAAATTAGTCATTAATAGCTAAATCAAAAAACAAAAAGGCCATTCCACCTTGAAAGTAAGAAATCTTCTATTAAACAACTTTTGGATGAAAGGGAAAATATAAGCTATTTTCCCTGAGATTATTATTGAATTCACAAAAAATGAGACTGCAAACCTATATATTTGAATCTATGGGATTCATTTAAAAGTGACCTGAGGAAAATTCATAGTCTTAAACACTTACAGCAATAAAAATTAAAGAACGAAAGTAAGTGAATTAAATTCTCAGCTCAAAAAGCTGGAAAAATAAATAGAAATTAACCAAAAGGAAGGAAACAATAAATCTAAAAACCAAAATTAATGAGGTAGAAAATTAAAACAGTAGAATTAATAAATAAAAATCTTTATTCTCTGAAAAACAAAATAGATAAATCAACCAAAATAAATGACAAAAAAGAAATAACCATTGAAACAGAGAAAATAGTTTTAAAAACCCTTAGTGACTACTTTGTACATCACTATGCAAATATATTTGAAACATTAGATGAAATGGATAATTTCCTACTAAAATACAGTTTATCAAAATTGACTCCAATAAAGATAAAAAGCTTAAATAGAACAATACCCAAGTAAGCAATAAAGTTATCAAAGAACTACCCACAAAAAAGCACCGGGCTCAGTTTCGAAGAAAAATTCTATCATATTTTCCAAGACCAGATAGTCCCAATACAACATAAGTTTTTCTAGAGAAGAGCAAACGTCTAAATTTATAACTTTCATCTCTAAATTCAACAAGGATGTCACAAAGAAAATGACAGAAGAGTATCACTTACGTACATTGTGCAAAAATGCTAAAACAAAATATTAGTAAACAGGATCCAATGATCCAATGCCACTTTGAGAAAAGAATACATTGGATCCAATAGGATTTATTCCAGGAAGGCAAGGTGGTTTGCTATTAGAAAATCAATTACTATGATGCACCATAATAATAGATTTAAGTAGAAAAACCATATAATGATCTCTGTGAATGCTGAAAAAAATATGACAAAACCCAAAATTTATTTCTGATGTCAAAAAATCTCTCCAGAATATAGGAATAATAAATACTCTTAATGTAATAAAATATATGCATTTAGTCCTAAAGCCAGCATTTTCTAGATGACATAATAATATATCTGCAAAATCTTGGAGAAACAAAGTAAAACTAATGAAGCAATAAAAAAATCTAAAGTTAGCAAGATATAAAACTAACATACAAAAATCAATTGCCTTTAGATACACTCACAGTAACCAGTTAGAAGATAAAATAGAGGAGAAAGTCCTGTTTACAATAGCAACCAAAAAAAGATAAATTCTAAGAAATAAACCTAACAAGCAATGTGCAAAATCAATATAAGAAAGATTTTTAAACACTCCTAAAGTGCCAAAAATAGACTTAAACAAATGTAAAGACATTTTATGTTCTTGAATAGGATCGCTCACATTTAAAAGGTGTCTGTTCTTCCCTAGTTAACTTGCAAATTAAATAAGATTATCCATAAATATACCAATAAGCTTTTTTGAAACAAGGTAAGTTGATACTGAAGTTTATATGAAAAAAATAAATGTGCAAGAATAGCTTTTTTAGGCCGGGCGCGGTGGCTCACGCCTGTAATCCTAGCACTCTGGGAGGCCGAGGCGGGTGGATCGCTCAAGGTCAGGAGTTCGAGACCAGCCTGAGCAAGAGCGCGACCCCCGTCTCTACTAAAAAATAGAAAGAAATGATCTGGACAACTAAAAATATATATATGTATAAAATTAGCCGGGCATGGTGGCGCATGCCTGTAGTCCCAGCTACTCAGGAGGCTGAGGCAGGAGGATCACTTAAGCCCAGGAGTTTGAGGTTGCTGTGAGCTAGGCTGACGCCACGGCACTCACTCTAGCCTGGGCAACAGAGCAAGACTCTGTCTCAAAAAAAAAAAAAAAAAAGAATAGCTTTTTTAAAAATCTGAAAGAGCTGTTAGAAAAGAGTAGTACCATTACCAGATATTGAAATACATCATAAAATCTCTATAATAAAATTTTAGTATTGGCACATAAACAGACATATCTGGGTAAAAGAATACAAAGTACAGAATTAAGCCTAAGTATATATGGAAATTTAGAATATGATACAAAAAAAATTCATATGACATCTAAAAAAAATTACTGGTGCAAATAGGACCAGTTAATATATGGTATGAAAACAACTTGATAGCCATTTTGAAAAAGGTAAAATTGGATCCATACCTCAAACTATGTACCAGAAAAAACTCCCGATGGATCAGAGATCTAAATATTAAAAAAATGAGCTCTTTTGCTACGATAAAGGGTCTGGTCGTCATCTGTGACATATATATCTTGCTCTGTAAACCTATGTCTTGGTCTTGCTCTATAATCCTATCTTGCTCCCCCTCAATAAATTTCACCTCGTGCTTGCCTTAAAAAAAAAAAGAAATTAAACCATGCAAATACTAGAAGTGATGGTGGCTTTCTTTATAATCTGATGAAAGGCTTTCTAACGAAGACTCCATGTCCAGATTCAGTAAAAGAAAATACTAATAAATTTAACTACATAAAAATAAAAATTGTCACATCACACACACACAAAACCCACCCAAAGCAAAGCCAAATGGCAAAGCACTAACTGAGAGAAAAATATTTGCAACATGTATCACAGATCATGGGCAATATCCCTAATATATAAATTATTTCTAGAAATCAAAGGAAACAAAGACCAAAATCTCAATATTAGAATGAGCAAAAGACATGCACACACCATTACGTGAGATAGGAACAAAGCCGTGAAGGTGACAGGCTCTGTCCTGACAGTTACAAGCAGAAACAGAGACCACCACTTCTCTTTTAATAAAAAGATAGATGAGAGCAAATGGCAAATGTAAAACCCATTCTTAGCTCGAGAGCTATAAAAAAAACAGCAGCGAGGCTAGGTTTGGCTACAGGGCTGTCGTTTGCTGACCGCTGGGCTGGTGTGTTCTCTAAACTCCCTTCCAGCTCCCTGTCCCTGCGTGTTGAATAAACTGCTGCTGATTCCCTATTGAGCTAACACTAGGGTTACACTTCGCTTACACTTTCTAGCACCTTCCTCTACAGCCTAAAGCAGTTTCTCAAGCTTTATGTACTTACATCCCTGTTAGATAAGAATTAAAAATATTTCACATCTTTTAAATAGCTCATATCATTTTTTAAGTAGTTATCTTTGTTCTCCCAAATATGTGTGAGTTTTCAAATTTTACACAGCCCTCTCTCCCACTCCCTTCACCGCAGAGAGATTTGCAGAATTGTCCTCACGCATCTGAGAATCACTCACTGCCTTTCTCGTTGTTTAAACTTGAAAATTCCTGACTGAAAAGCCCCTAAAAAACCTCACTTCTCTTTTCTGCTGTAAAATACCATCAGTTTTCCACTAACTCTGCTCTACAAGGATAGCTAACTTGTACTTCATGCAACAGCGACTTCCAGATACGCCCTCTCCTTGCCTTTCTCTTAGTCTTTTCTTCCACGGGCTCAGAATCCAGAGTCCAAGCCAGAACATGAATCCGTGCATTTGTCCTTCCCCGCTGCATTCACCTAAGACTGTGAGACACTGATCAGCTTGATGACCATATGGTTCTAGCAGCTACGAGAATAAAACGTTCGGGAATTCGCACTTACGGTCAGTCTGTGCACAAAGTCTGTAAATTGTACAGAAGGACAGAAAGAAGCTGACTGCTTTTAGACCCACACTTGGTGATGAGCAGTCTTAAATCTACTCCTACAGGGAGACAGGGATTATAAAACACCCGTCTCCATAGAGAAGTCTTTCACTGTTGGGGAGCCCTGGGGGCATGCACCTTGAGTGCCTGCAGTGGGCCAGGGGCCCTGCTGCATTTGGCCACATCATCTCTCCTCTGAGCCTGTCCAGTCAGCGGAGACCACTAACGCCTTTAGCACAGCGGAGGAACCCAGGATCCCACATGCCTGGGCATAGCTTGAGGCTACTTCCTCTTTGGGACTTCGCTGCCACCCTCCTTTGCTCCGGGCCTCAGAGATCTCTGTGCATTCATCACTTCTCTTCCCCTTAGCGTGACAATATTTTCAAGTCTCACTCTGATTTCAGGCAGACGTCTTCTCTACACTCTCCTCATTCTAGAATTTAATCTCTTAAAAACAGGAATCGGAAACCCTTGCAGACTTCCACTTTCTAACATGCAACGTCCCTCTCTTGAGACAATGAGAACAGACTGACCACTGGCTTGAACAGGGGAAAGACCAGGAAGAAGCATAAAAAGAATAAAAATGTAGGTAAATATCTAAAATATTATCCAGCCACATACTTATTTTTCAGTATTTACGTAGGTTCTTAGATGCTTTGCTTGCACAATTTTGTATCTCTCATCATCCCATCTACAGAAATAAATGGACAAATTCACTTTCTATGTCCAACCCCATTTTCCTCCGTTGAATATTTCTTTCTACTGTGGGCCTATGTTTCCATATTGGAGTAAGATCACATGATAAAATCCTATGCAAAAAGAAAAATACACCCAAAAATAAATAAATAAATAAAAATAATTTAAACATTTAAAAAATGCTATGCAGCTGTCCAATGTTAAGTTGTGGAAGAACATGTGATGACATTCACGATAAAAATAATCAAGGCAGTGTGAACTATGCAATCACAACTATGTTTCCATATTGGAGTAAGATCACATGATAAAATCCTATGCAAAAAAAAAAAGAAAAATACACCCAAAAATAAATAAATAAATAAAAATAGTTTAAACATTTAAAAAAAATCCTATGCAGCTGTCCAATGTTAAGTTGTGGAAGAACATGTGATGACATTCACGATAAAAATAATCAAGGCAGTATGAACTACGCAATCACAACTGTATAATGTTCGTACTTGAATACAGCCTACAGAAAAAGGCTAGAAAGTCCCTCTCCAGGATTTTAAAAGGGATTTCTGGATGGTTGAATTATGAGAGGAATTATTAATAATAATTAATTTCTTTCCATATTTTCAAATATTTTTATAATGTAATGTGTTATTTTCATAATCAGAGAAATGGTGTTATTTAAAAAATTGCAAGCATTTATTGAAGTTTTGATTCATATACTAGGTATATGCTATACTTCAGTAGAGTGGTTTTCAAAAAACAAGACCAGGGAATCTTCAACAGTGAAAATAATAAAGAAAAGAAAAATCTCCTGAGATCATCTCAGTCTCTGGTTCGGCTTCCTTGCTCACGAAAGAAATCTTCTGTACTAATTAAATTTCTTACCTGTCCCATGGAAAATGTATCATCTTTTTTTTAATTCTCAGATATTAATATGTTTAATAAAAGTATTTTGCAAACCATGTGTGCACTAATTATAGATTCAAAGAGGAGACAGTATTATAATTGTACCGTCTCCCCACAACTGATCACCAGGAAGTAACCTGGGTATGGCAGACAGGTGGTGAATGTTCTGGTTCACAGGTTGAGTCATCAAGAACCAGATGAGTAAAAATCTGATCTGACTACTAGTCTGGACTTCATAATTTCTGCCTCCACCCTCTGTTTCCAGGCTCTGCTGTCTCTTTTTTTTTTCCATGGAAAATCTGACAGCCCCACCTTCTCGCACAGGCTTGCGGGCCAGATGAGGTCCTGAGAAGGAGTATGGATGTGAAGGGTAAGACAGCTACTGTCCTTGCTGAATCTGGGCCTCACTTCACTTATAACCACTCGATTTTCTTATGTTTGAATCAGTTATTTTTACCTCCATTTGGAGTTACAAAGTGGTTTGCATCAGTCAGCAATGCCATGCCTCTCCTGTCCTCTGTTTTGTTTTGGGGTTGCTGCATAACCAGAGCAGCAGCAGATGGATGCTTCTGTGATTTGTGCTGAGAACTGTAACCTGTTTAATATTCTTTTAAACCTGATCTCTGGCACTCAATCTGCGGGGAAAGCCTCAAAATTACACCCTGGGTCTCTAAGGTGTAGGTGACTTTTGGTTAACATTAATTTAACCTCCAGGATTTTAACTCTCCCCAATCTGTTCATTCATTCATTCAACTATTTATTATTGAATACCTGGAATGTGTAGGACACTATGCTAGGCACTGGGGATGAAATGGTGAACAAAACAGTCCTTACCGATACAGCTTAGATAGTTTAGATAGGGGGTACAGGCCAAAAGCAAAAACAAAATGAACGACCAAAAAAATCCAAAACAGGCCAGGTACAGTGGCTCAAGCCTCTAATCCCAGCACTTTGGGAAGCCAAGGTAAGAGGATCTCTTGAGGCCAGGAGTTTGAGACCAGCCTGGGCGATATAGCAAGACCCCATCTGTACAAAACATTAATAGAATTAGCTGGGTGTGCATGGCGGCAATTCCGATAGACAGTAAGAGTTCTGATAGAGTGCAATTACAAAGTGCTACAGGAGTACACAGCAGGGGCACACAGACATTGAAGATATATGGATGTGCCCATGGGAAACGACATCTCAGCTTAGGCTTTCTATTAGTTTGCTAGGGTTGCCATAACAAAGTACCACAGATCGGGTGGCTTAAACAACAGAAATTTATTTTCTCACAATTCTAGAGGCCAGAGTCTGAGGTCAAGGTGTGGCGGTGTTGGTTTCTGCCAAGGCCTCTCCCCTTGGCTCATCGTTCCATCTACTTTCTGTCTTCACATGGTCTTTCCTCTGTGTTTTTGTGCCCTAATTTCCTCTTCTTATGAGGACACTAGTCATACCGGGTTACGGTCCACCCTAATGACCTCATTTTAACTTAATTACCTCTTTAATGACTCTATCCAAATACA
>RJWJ010047413.1:0-10975 GCA_004363605.1 Indri indri
AGCTTGTCACTCCTTCAACACCTTGAATGCATTGTGTTCCCTCCAACCACAGGGCCAGCGTGAGGTGTTCCTGGTGCCCCAGATGGTGGCCCATCTCACCCCCGACTCAGTAAGCATATGGCCCCAGTCAACCTTCAGCTCTTAGTGCAAAATCAGTTGCTCAGGGCAGCCACCCCTGCCCAGGGCTCCTCTCCCTCTGTCCTCTCTCAGGACTGTCTGTTACACTCTCAGTTGCCCTAGTTTTCCTTTTTAAGGCTTTGCACATGCAATGTTCTTCCATTACTGTGAGTCAGATCTGTGTGTCCACAGATTCTGACAGCCGCTTAAGGACATTGTGCTCCTGAACTTCATTCATCCCTCAGAGACAGGCACCACATAGGACATCAGGGGGAAATAAATACAGAGCAAATTCCACCAAAGCATGGGAACCCTAAGAATATGGACTCTGCAGTAAAATCTCCTGACATAAAATGAAATCAAATAAGATAATGGTCTGAGAATTGTAGAGAAGAAAGAGAAGAGAAAAAATACCTTAAGAAAGCAGTTTTTGAGCATTTTCTTGTACATATCCAGGTGGACACCTACAGGAATATCTAAACACTTGACTAATTCTGTTAAAAAAAGAAAGAAAGAAAGAAAAAAGTAGTGTAACAGTGAATATTGGCGGATTATACAATGCTGCGAAGCCATGCAATGTTCATGGATCCAACCTGCCTGTTTGAATGCTAGGCCTCACCTTTGCCTGTGTGAGCCATAGAGCTTTTATCTACGTGCCAGTTCTCAGGAAAGTCCCTTCTGATGCCCTCTCTGGAATCTTCTCTGGGATTTAAGCAGGGCTGTGCTGTTGCTGGCTGGCACAGGCTCTCAAGAGCCCACTGTGCACTTCTTGATGGCGGGAGTATGATGGAAATCAGCCAACACCACAAATCAGGACTTTATTTCCAAAGAACCAGTTGCTAACATTTACCAGCACACCACTGGAGGTAAGAAAACTCATAGCCAAATGAAGAATCCTTTTTTTTTTTTTAAATGAGTTAACTTAGGGCCACTAGGTCCGGATCATATTTCTTCTATTTCACTGAAAAGATCACATATAACTATTGATTTAGCATGTCATTGCTAAAACTTCCATGCATTTCTTGGGTGAAACTCTTAAGCCATAGTAAGACAAAAATAACAAAATAAATAAAATAGAGCCTCCATTGTAGAAGTTTCTCATTAAACTTAGAGTTGCTTACCCGCTGGCCTCACTGACATCGCTTGTGGGATGTTTTTTGGCATTTGGTTAAAAGAAAAGTGAATGGTTGCTCCACTTTAACGTGATGGTCAGAAACAACAAAGGAAAGGACACGGGAGGGGGCCACTGGCTGTTGCTGAGATCCGCAGGACACCTGGCACCTGTGCACTACTGATTCCCCTCCCCCCACCTGTTTCCTCTGGTTCCCCGGACAGCTCCGATTTCCTCCCACTCCAATTCGTCTTTCAACCTATTAAAAAACCGAGTTGTCTCATAATAAAAACTTTTTAAGATAAATAGTGAAAGGGAGAAGAGTAGAAGTCAGAAACCTGGTTGAGATGAAGGACAGATTCTATAAATGAATCATTAGATGGATCATTTAATGGATCTATAAATGGATCATTCTATAAATGATCCAGTACTTACCCACACTAGAGTTTTGAAAATAGGAAAGGCTCCTTACATTAATACAACTAGCCAAGGCCAAAATTTTTTCTTTCCTCTTCTCTTAAACTTTGGAGTAAAACAACTCTAAATTTAAACTTACGCAGAATCACATAAATTCTCCATCAGGAGCCCGATTCTGATAATATGTCCTTGGGATCCACCTCCTCCTCTGTATTTATTTGATGTGAATTTATAAATTTATAATATAATACTCTGGCTGTTTTAATGGAGAGAATTTCCGTGATAGAACAAAAGCCATCAGTGTCTTCAAACACTCACACCCACACTCCTAAACAGATATGACCATTTTGTCCCATAGGAAACACTTGTACAAAATGTAGCATGACTTCAGGACAGAGAGCAAGGAGGCTGGTTTTGAAGACTTGGAATCAATAGAATTAAAGCTAACACTTACATGATATTTATGATGTGCCAGACATTGTTCCAAGCACTTTACATGTATTAACACATTTAATCCTCTCACAATTCTGAGAGACAGTAATTGGTATTATACTTACCTAACGGTTGAGAAAATCAGGGCAAAATGAGGTTAGGTTACTTTCCTGGTAGCACATACGGGTAAATAATGGAAGTAGAATTCAAACCCATCATTCTGGCTGTAAAATTGATGCCACTACACCAGCTCACCAAATGTATAACATGGAATTACCCAACTGCAGCACCAAAGATGTGCTTCATTTGCTTAACTGTCTCTTTAAACTACCTCACCCGCTGTTTTTGTGGAGTCCAGGGATTGCCAGAAGGACATTAGCAATAAATGCAACCCTTATACTATAGGTTAGGAAGATGCCAAAGATAAATGGGTTTTCTGCCAGCAAGCTCAGAGTATAGAGGGAAAGACATCACACTGTATTTTAATTATATAAGGGTTGGGAATATTAACATTACTCTTTTAAAAGATATGTTAAATTATCCCTAAACTACAATAAATATGTTTTATCATGTATTTTTTGGTAATTCTTATTTACATTCATTCATGTTTGAGAACCAATGAGAACCAAAGAAAGGACTAAAAAGAAAGTCCCTAACTTAGTTGTCTAGACCCTGAAAAACTTCTGCCTTTAAGATAATTATTCAATCCCCAGCAATGAATGAAGGATGGTGGAAATTCTTTAAATATCACCATTTGCCTACAAGGATTTAACAACTCTGTGTTAAAATTCAGCTTCTGAAATGTTATAACCTCCATAAACCATATAACTTTTAATAGATTTGTTATTTAAGATAACATGAAGTGGGTATGGATAATACAATATGGGTTATGGGTGCTTTGTGAAAGTGATAGTATGGGTGAAACACATGAGTCTCAGTGCGTGGTTTGAACCTAAATCTGTCTTGATCATATTTACTCACACAATGTCTTTAAAATGTCACAAAGAACTGCCTTTGCTTAGCTTTCCATTTCCTGTCGAGAACCTGCTAACTGCTTATCTCTCCCACGCCTAGGCCCAGTCAGAGAAGCCCCATTTTATGTAGGGAGTTAGAGTTTGTGTTAAATGCACATGTGATGTACAGGTCTAGAATCTGTAGTAGAAATACATGCACAATGTTGAAAGAGTATAATCTACTGGCTACCTGGAGATGGGAAAATAATAAATTCCAAAGTCTTCACTGAGGAGGGAACATTAGTGTTTTGAGAAATAAATAAATTCTCCCATAAGGCAGACTAGGTAGAAAACTATAATCCAATCAGTGGTATTAGGATTAACAAATGCATGGAAACATGAAAGAACATGGGATGTTTAGGGAACCACAGATAACTCTGTGTGCCCGCAATGGGTGCAACCTTTGAAGTACTTTTCAAGTACTACTCAGGTAGCAACTTTTGAAGCTGTAAACGAAGGTAGAAGCAAGATTGACCAGGGTCTCGTGCATCAGACCAAGGACCATGGACTTGATGTTGTAAGTAACTTTGACTGACAGGTCAGACAGGGGAAGGACATCATATTTGTACTGTGGAAACGTCCCTTGATCAGCAATATGATGGGTAGATTGCTGAGTTAGGAAGCAATTGTTCAGGTAAGAGGAGATCAGAGTATAAACTAAGGAATCATAGCAGAGAAAAGTGAAAGAAAACAAATACTGTTTAAATCAAGTTGAATTTTACAACATTTCCCTTAAAAAGCATTACCAAAAATATTTAAGGCCAATCTCTCTTAAATAGAGTACTTCCTGGTTTGAGTTATATCTCAAATTACTCCTTTAGGCAGTAAATGCAGTTTAAAATTGTTGGAAGTTTCAAAAAAGTATAATACAATTTCAAAATAAGTTTATTCATTTACTAGAGGAAAAAATATATATATTCTGCATGTGGATTTGTAGATTATAAAACCAACCAAATAGAGAACAGACCAAAGAAATGGAACTATGCAGTTGACTTGGCCAAGCCAAATAAAACAATCTCATACCAGACCCCACAGCTGAATCAAATGTAATTCTATAAAACCCAGGAGGTTAAGTGGATTCAAAGAGGGATAAATTTCTATTTCTCGAAATTTACAATTTCTATTTCTTCTGTATTAAAATCTGGAAACTTTACTGGATTTCTTTGATATAGCTGAGATATAAGAAA
Source organism: Indri indri (assembly GCA_004363605.1). NCBI lineage: Eukaryota > Metazoa > Chordata > Mammalia > Primates > Indriidae > Indri > Indri indri. Next base: position 4,278 of record RJWJ010047413.1, read on the forward strand.
ATATCATTATAAGAAAGGCTATTTTTTTCAATAATTCAGGCCTTTAAAATTAGGGCAATTATTCCATAGTTTCAGATAATTTTAAAATTTCGTAAAATGCAAATTTCTTAGCAAATCTCGCTACTGTCACAGGTGACCTGTGGTTTCTTCTCTACAGCCATCCTCCCTATTTCTTGCCCATAAAACCTCAGTTTTCTTTAGATATTGGATAACTATATCCTTCAGGCAAGGCTGGGTCCTACGAATATGAGGGTGAATCCATCAAAGAAATACTACTCCCTTGCCAGGAATTGATTTTGGAATGACCGATGATGAAGTTCTGGCCAAAGGACATAAAGGAAAGGAAAATCAAGGCCCTCTGAACAAAGTCTCTATGTTCTCTGCGCTTGGCCTGCTTTCAATGCAGCTAAGTGACGTAGTAACGCTTGGAGCTGCATCAGGTTCTTAGCAACACGGGGACCAGACCATCACCCCGAGAATGGCAGAGTAGAAGAATGGAAAGTCTTGAATTTGATGATGCCATTGAACTGCTGAAGAAGCCAAACACAGAGCTACCACCCTACCTCCAGACTTTTTATTGTATTGGATAATAAATATCTTGATGATTTAAGCCAGTTGAATTAGCATTTCTGTTGGATGCCAAACACTTCCTGATCAGCATCCCATATACAGTTAGACACATGTTTCATTCAAAAGCGGCTTCACTTCTGCTTGGTTTATTCTCCTGATTTGATGACGCCTTCCTATGGACGCCTCACCTTCCGTCAGCACAGTGTTGAACATCCAGTGCCTGGTAGATAAATGAGTTTTTTTCTAGCTGTTTCATAATTTATTTCTAGGAAAACTTTAAGTTACACATTAGATGGTTTATATTGGACAAGATAGGAAAGTATGTCAATTGTGACTGTGCTTCTATGACTAGGGAAGCAAAAAATAAACTATTCCAATTCCTCTATTGGACTTCTCCAGGAGCAAGTGAGGTGAGATTGTTAGGATCCACTTCCATTCTATTGCATACTCTTGCCACTTTCTGTAATATGCGATTTATAGGTCCTGGTGCTATTTTGTAGGTTTGATAGAGGAAATTATTAATTTCATCATGCAGATCTTCCAGTTGAGATCCAGAATGGTGGAATGAACATATCATAAAGATAGAGAATATTATGCATTAAATCCAAAACTTTTCCCAATGGACTATATTGTCTAAAAGAATGAAAGAATGGGACTGTTCTTATGTGCTATTATAGACATTATTAGGGTTACCATATGCTTTTTTTTTTTTTTTTAATACCACTGCTGTTAACACTCTGACATGGATTTGGCTTTTCCAACTCTTTTCTGGCAACTCCTATATGTTCTTAGTGAGCAAAGTTTCAGATTAAAGATCTGTGTTCTTTGATTGTAAAAACATTTGATTCAAACTATCCATGCCACATATGTAGAACAAGGAAAACGGAGCCCATGTCAATAAAAGCAGGAAGACATGCAGTGTTTACTTCCTACATGCTGCAACGAGGGCATACTCCATCTGCAGGGTCGCTGAAGTGGTAACAAGTCAAGGGGAAAAAAGTCATTTCAGGTAAAGGATTACTGATGTCATGGTGAAAGATGATTCTCTCAAAATAAGAACAATCTTACCTTGAATCGCATTGGCAAAATGGGAATAGAATGAAATTTTCTTCTTTTTGATAATGTGCAACAGAATCCAACTGCAGAAAGGCAATCGAGCCTGAGAAACAAATGGATCAAGGAATACTAACAAGATCTTTTTCCATTCCTCACCTTTGCAACTGTCCTCATGCCTGCCTCTTCCTCTTCATTCTCCCTTGAAACCAGTTTCTCTTCTTTTTTACTGTAGTAGTAGAAAATATCGCCATCAACAGTCTAGTAGCTCAGTTATCCAGTCCAAGTTCAAAATTCCTAGAGGTTTGCTCAGGTTGGTTCCAGTGTCCATCTGTGGACCAAACACTTTTGGCTACAGGAAGGGGCTGTGATTAGACCATCTGGAGTCAGGTGCCCTCTTCTCAACTGCTCAACCATAGCCAAGGAGCAAGGTCACACTGAGCAATACCTGTGGTCTCCACATACCAGGGAATGAAAGAAGGAAGCACTTAGGGAGAGAAAGGACGAAACTTTCAAAGTAACGCTTATCTTGTGGGCTGGCTGCATTTATTTCCAGTGCAAAATAAAAATGTTGGGCCCTTTGTTTAAAAATTAAGATTTTCAAACAGCAAAGTATTAAACAAGTGTGAGGCCTTTCTGAGTGTGGCGTTCTCAGTGGTGGCACAGATCTCACACCCATAAAGCTGCCTCTAATTGCCTTCTACAATTCCCTTTTAAAAGTTAAAAGAAAAAAATTTGAATAATAAAGTGTATCAAGTTAGCTTATATGTCAATAAACAATGTGCTTTTTTGAGGGCCTACTATTTGCTCATCTTCCCCATGATACCATGACATTGATATTCCATTTTATTTGTGAAAAAACCATGCTTGGGGAGAGGAGAATATTCACCTTATTTCTACAGATCCAGCAATTCCAAATTCAAGTCTTTCTAATTGAGGTTGGGGGATGTGCTTACTCTACGTAACAGAAACATAAACGTCATCTCTAGGTAATAATTTTTAGATTTTTGATTTTTTTTCAATTGACTTACAGTTCAATTAAATGGTGGTAGCAAATCCATGGTAGAGTTGGAGAAGTATTCTTTTCTGCCTAGATCAGAATTATTATAATATATGAAAATATTAGATACTAAAAGATGACCAAAAACAAAAAGGGCAAAGGACTGTAATATTAGAACCACAGTAGATTTAATATTACCTAAATGGTACAAGATATAACCTAAATGTCAGTTGTGAAATGCCTTTCTCAATATTTCTGTAAATTCCTGTGGACTTAGGTACTCACTAGGACTTAGGACTTTTTAGCTCTGAGTTTCCGTCTCCCGACTTCCCCAATCACCCCACATCTTGTCTGTCAGATATTATTTCTTTTCTTTTGAACCACACCAACCCAATATTTAAACACAGCCCCTTTTGAAACCTTGACTTCCCTAAAACCAACCACATGTGTATTGGCATGTGTCGCGTTTCACTAAGCATCTCAGTCTTACACTGAAGCAAAGCAAACAAGTCAAAGACGAGCGTCAGGCATCTGCCTTGTCAGAAGCTCATTAACCCCCATGTCACTGGGATCCCCACTGACTGCCACCAGTCTCAGGTCTGGAACTTGCCTCTCATGTGAGTGCACCCCCTTTTTCCTTGGGGACAATCTCATATTTTGCATTTCCTCACACTGTCACCCAGAATGTTGGTTCTTTGACCTCTTCTGCAACTGGCCTAGCTTTGCCTACCCAAAGACTCACTAATGTCTCTGCTAAACCATCTCTCACTATCTGAGCAATCCAAGAGCGCTGGCTTAGCTTTTTACATTTAGAGTACTCTTCACCTCCCTCCATCTCCTCCAAACCATCACCAGCAATTTCTCTAATTGGAAAGAAACAGCAAAGAGATTGGATTTTCTATCGATATGAATCTTGCCACTCCCTGTTCCAAGGGAACTTTCCCTCAGAAGACAGAAGGACTCAAACAGCTTGGGTTTTAAATAAAAATTTTATTTTACCACACTACACTGGGAACGAGTAAAATAAGCTCCTTTATCTGTTTCATAAAATGTAATTCCATTTTAGCTTATTTTAATCTCAATTTTCTTTTGTTTCTATAGAAACAAAGAAATCAAATCCCAGCATTTAGTGTTCACACGTGTGAATTTTCAATTTATAAAATGGTCTTTCTCTATTGTTTTAATGTCTGGCAAATTCAAAAGTGCTATTGTAACCAAGTTATTTATCATAAAATCCAGAAGAAAAAAATACCTCTAGCCCTCAAGAAAAACAATGATAAAGAAAATTAAACTATAATTCATAATGTTCCTGAAACTATTAATGCCATGAAGTAATAAAGCAGTGTAAGATGACACTTTTCTTTGGCAACTTGTTTATATAAGTTGTATTTTTTTAATGCTAGTTCCTTCTTTAATAATTACTTTTACCTACCTGATTTCGTACTTCTCAAAGCCTCTTAAAATGAAATGGAAACTACACTTACGCTCATGGCAATGGAAATATTATTCAGTTTAAAGTCCAGGAAGATGTTCTGAGATGTCGTGTTGCCAATGAAGGAGTTCACATAAAGAAATATGGAAATCCAACTTTAGGAACTTTTTAAAAGTGTGCATTACATTTAATATGCTGTGGTAGGCAGAGTGTAAAGTGTTAAAATGATGTGAATTAGAGTCCCAGTCTTGCTATTAAGATTTTTAAGGTAGATGACTTCAGGTAAACTATTGGTTGTCATTGTGCCTCAGTCTCTTCATCTTTAAAATGGGTGCAAAATCTATCTTATAAAGTTATTTAAGGGTTAATAATATTAACGATAGTAACCACCACTTACTGGGCACTTTACAAATGTGATCTTATATAACCCTCAGAACAATTCTATGTAAGAAGTACAGCAAATTCCTGAATAAGTCATACTGTTCAACTTCATTTCATTGTAACTTTCATGAGAGAAAAAAAAAAATCTATCCCAGGCTGGGGCCACTGTCAGTGTGGAGTATGCATGTTTTCCCCATGTCTGTATGGGTTTCTTTCCACATCCCGAAGATGTGCCCGGCAGTTCATTGGCCTGTCTGCATGGTTCTAGTGTGAGTGAGTGTGGAGGTATGGGAGTGTGCCCTGCGATGAGATGGCATCCTGTCCAGGGCTGGTTCCCGCCTTGCACTCTGAGCTGCTGGGAAAGGCTCTGGCCACCAGAGCCCCTAAACTGGAATAAGTGGGTAAATATTAATAATTCTTACTTGTTTTTATTAATCTTTCTTAAATGTATGTATACTTCACATTTATTTCCATGTTTAATATTATAAGTGTTTTGGTCTTTATTTAGAAGTTTGGTGATGTTTTTATGACCAGAAATACATAGTAGGCACTTAATTCTTGTTTATATCAATTAGGCTATGGTGAAACATAGCCTAATCGATATAAATTGATTTTGTTAGGTCATTTTGCTTAAAGTCACAGCTTCCGAGAACCTATAGATGACTTTAAGTGAAGATTTATTGTAATAATATCCCCATTTATTTGGCAAGAAAATGAAAATTCAGAGAGCATTTAAGTAACTTGTTCAAGCATAAAGTGGTAGAACTGGAATTCAAACCCAAGCCTCTGATTCTAAATCTTGTGCTCTTAACTGCTGTTCTGTATCTACTACAGCAAAATGGAGACTCATTAGTTCATTCTTCCTTATTTTTGAAAAGCAGTGGTTCTCAAAATGTGCTTGCCACACCAGTGGTGGCAGCAGTATCACCTGGAACTTTTAGAAATGCAAATTCTCCTGCCCCGCCCCGGATGTACTGAATTAGAAACAAGGGGGATGGGGTCCGGCAATCTCTTTTAATGAACTCTCGCATCATGGGGATGCATGCTGACCTTTGAGAACCACTCCATAAAATCAAAAAAGAAGATATAATTTGGGGGGGGGGGCTAAAAAATCAATACAAGAACAGAAAGACACAAGTAACCATAATGCACATAAAATCCTGATAAACGCGATGAAAGAGGTCAATAAAGTGCAAAGACGAAACAATGGGGGGAAAGATTAATTCAGAATGATCGCTCTGGGAATTGGAGCAGGGTTTGCAAGAATAGGTTGGAAAAGCACAAATGAGGATGAAGTGGGGGAAGGGCGAGGTGAAGCATGTCATTAAGGTAGCCGGCTGTCTGTCATGCCTGAGCCCAGGAATGTTGGGAAATAGCAGGGTTATTAGACTGAGGACATGAACTGGAGCCAAGGAGAGGCAGACAGCTTGTATTTTGTGAGCAATCAGGAAGGCTTTAACAATGTTTCAAGAGAGAGAACATGAGGATAGCTGTGCTTTGATGGCAGTGTGGAGGATGGGGTGGGAGGGGAGAGAGTGTTGGCAGCGGTCATGCTCAGGATCAGGAGCACTCGCCCTGGCCGGAGGCTGAACTGAGCCCCTTAGTGAAATTAACCTCACACTGTATGTGGGTCTGAAAATTACCAGTGTGGACAGCATACATAGGAAAAAGACCAATCAATAATCCCTTCATCCTCTTCTACATGATCTTTTTAAGTTTTCCTTTTAAGAGTGACTTATTTCTGATTATGAAACTCGTACTTCTTGATGTGAAGATTTATAAAATTTAGAGAACTTTAAAGATGATGATAGAAATCACTTAAATTTAGAGCATTGTTAACATTCTGATACAAACTATTTGAAAGGTGTGTGTGTATGCATATACGATATATGTATCCACATATATAGACATATGGATCAGACCTGAATTCAACTGTCTTTCTTCTTCTTCATTGAACATAGTGTGATCAAAAATTATTTGGAGGTATCTCCAGATTCTTTTCCACAGAGGTTGCACTAATTTGCAGTCCCACCAGCAGTGTAAGAGTGTTCCTGACTCTCCACATACCTCAGAGAGCTAAAAATAGAAATACCATTTGATCCAGCAATAGCACTGTTAGGCATCTACCCAAAAGAGCACAAAACATTCTATGATAAAGACATCTGCACCCGAATGTTTATGGCAGCACAATTCACAATCGCAAGGATGTGGAAACAACCCAAGTGCCCGTCAATCCATGAGTGGATTAATAAAATTTGGTAT
>RJWJ010047414.1:0-10979 GCA_004363605.1 Indri indri
ATATAAAACACTACAGATAAATCAAAAGTTCCTCCATCTCATTCTCCCTCATTTCTTCCTCTGAGGCAGCCAGTATCTTGTGGTGCTTGTGTTTCACTTGTATGCATGTTTTTATATTTTTATTCTCTATGCATTTATGGTATTTTTATTGTGTTCTGTGTTACGTATTTCCTATTCCAACTTGCCTTTTTACCCACTGGTATGTCTTTAAGATTCAACCACGTTAGTATTTCAGTATCTAGTTTATTCGCTGTAATCACTGCATTCATTTCATGAATATACTATGATTTATTTTTGCATTCCCCTACTCTATCTTCCTTCCTTAAAGTCAGGCCATTACTAAGTCTCAGGGATTCTACATTTGAAATGGCTTTTACATCTCTTCTTTTATTCATTCATTCAACACTTACTTACTGAGCACCAACTATGCGTGAACTAATAGAAATAGTCTTGGACTTGTTTTTCTTCCCCACTTTCCCCAATTGCATGGGCTTTCTTCAGAATATTAATTCGGCATATGTTTACTGGTGGCGTAATGTTCAATCTTTGCCAGGCCCTTTTATGGAAACACAATGATGAGCACATCTACAAGACACACACCATCACAATTCAACGTGAGGACGGCAGACACTGAGAGTGTGCACTGCCTATGAAGCGAGCTCCAGAGGGAGGCCTGAGCTGGCCTGGGCTGGGATTTGGCCAGACAGGGGGAACAAGGAGCGCCTGAGGAAAGCACATGGACTGAGGCATGAAAGTAGGAGACAGCGTGGCAAGACTGGGCTATGCAAGAGCTAGCGTGGGTGATGGCCAGCTGGTTCCAATAGAATGCTTTGGCAAATGCCAGGACGTGGGCCTGAACAGGAGAGCAGGCGATGGATAGGAATAGCCTTGAATCTATGCAAAACAGGTGCTTTCCGACCATTTTCATGTCATTTTCCTCGTGGATAACCCATCAGGGTTAACAGAATAAGCTGCTTGTGGCTGGGAGAGCTGATCCAGGGGCTCCAGCTGCTCCAGGCCCAATCCAAGTGCCCCTGTGGCCGAGGGGATGATGATTTTGGCACCTGTCACCCATATGTGGCACACTGGTTGGGAAGCCTTACTGAGGACAAGTGGGAGCCAGAAAAGGATTTTGAGTAAGAGAGTGGCTGAATCATGGCTGAATCTCTTTTAGAAAAGCCAACCTCCAATGTGGCACCATCACGCCATTTCACCAGATCAAAGCCCTCTGGCATCTCAGGGAAGTCTACAGAACATGCTACAAGGCTTGCTTGTGGCCAGGCCCACCTGAGTCTCGCTGCAATTTAATTTCTCCCCTCGAACGGTACCGTTCCTTCCAGCAAACCAGCATGGGGGCACTCTGCCACGAAGCCACCGCGCCCTCTACCTCTGTAAACTCAATGTGCCAATACTCAGGCTGCTTTTCTCTTTAGAATCCCAGAAATTTACTAAATATACCACTCTCTGTTCCCCGACTCAACCAAGAATGAGAATCCAAAACAAACAGAAAAATTCATGAGCAAACATGTCACGAAGCTTACGAATTTCACTTACAGCATCCTGGGTTCTCCTCTCATCTCACTACATTTTTAGAAAGGAGGCGGTCAGACGTGATCGTTGATTTTGTAGCGATGTGGGAAGGGGGCAGCTCTCCCAACGTCATGGTGCGGGCAAGTGCTTCCCACTGCCTGTCTGGGGAAGGGTCTTTATCTTAGAACATAAGAACCAATGAAGACCCTGCGCTTCCCGTGCCAGCAGTGCCTATGGATGGCTTTTCTTCACATCTTGACATTTTAAAAGATTGTGCTTCCTGCTGAACATAAACGCTGAACGTGTGCTTGGCCAACATGTGCCCACATGAGTGCATGGGAATCAGGGCTCCCAGGTCCCACAGCCGGGCCATACGTCAGCTACCGCCGACACACCAACCAGACCAGTGGGGACCCTGCCTGCCTTTAACCATAGGTACTGCATTTAAAAGTTATTTTTTCTAAAATTCATTTCAGAAATTTTTTTTGGAGAACCCGTTATGGTTCTAGTCATCGGGTTAACTAGGGATTTAGCGGTGTGTAAAACATGGTCCTTGTTCTCGGGCAGGAAGGGCTGCTAGGGAGGGGAGATGGGTAACCGAGAAAATGCAAAGCGCTGTGATAAACAGGAGATGGCAAAGACCCTGGGGACAGGGAAACCAGCTGTGGTCTGGGGGGAAGAATTAGGGAAAAGCTTAGGCCCAGACAGCCGGGCTTCTCCCTTCAGGGCAGGAGTTTCAAAGGACCGGGCTGCTGCATGTCTAGCAGGTAGAAACACTTTCCACCACATCTCAACAGCAGATCTGGAAAGATAATGACTCATTCCCCTCCTACCCCTCCCCACAAAAAAAGAAAATTAAAAGGAGGCTGCATAAAGTTGTCTAGCACGGGTGAAAACATTTGTCTCTGCTCACACAGCTATAATTAACTAACCACAGGTTAGTCATACAATAAATATCCTCACATTCTCAGAATGACGCAGCAGAATAAATTCTGAGAACACAGGTATTTTCTGTAGCTACCCCAGAAGGGAAATCTGTATGTAAAAAAAGCCCAAGAAAAACAAGACTGTAGTGGACTTGGAAAACACAGTCCTGGGTTTGAGTCCTGATATCCTTCCTTACTACCACCATGACTCCTGAAAAAGTCACTGGACTCTGAGCCTCAGTTCCTTATTTGTATAATAATATACTGACAATCTCGCATGTACTCCAAGATGATTCTGATGAACAAAAAAGTATGCCTTTAAAGGTATCTAGTACAGTAGGAATTATTTAACGCTGAAGTGAGAAATATTAGTCGATAATGTTCATACCTAGGAAATCCTTTACTATCCTGAATTCACTGATCATTCAAATAATCTTCAAAATCCCCTTGTGTGTGTGTTGAATATATTGGATACTTGAAATACTTTCAATATTTTGAAATATTTCCAGGCCCACAGCCTTCTCAGTCTTCTGACAATAGTCAGCTTATGGGGTCACAACCAGCATGTTTAGGAGAACCCTTGGGGTTATTCCAAGTGGCAGCTAAGAGATACAGCCCCGGAAAGAAAAAAGTAATAATAAAGGAAAGAAAATCCACCATATGGAAAAATTATGTGCATAAATCGTGTTCTTAAGCAGCTAAGGAGTCTGTTAAGGATGTTAAATAAAATCACATTAATACACACATATAAGAGAATCTGCCTGTTTCCTCTGAGGCTTAGGAGTTTTCACCCAGGTCATAAAGGAGTTGAAAAACAACATTTCCAAGGGAAACAGAACTCTATTTATTGACCTCACTTCTACGGTGCTGGGGAGATATCCCAATTAATGATTGTAAAGGGCTTTCAGCCTATGAAGTGGTACATAAAAGCTTAATAAATAACAGTTGCAGAAACTATACATTTCCTCATTAAGGTGCCTAATTATCACTCACTGAACCTGCATAATTCCCACTAGAATGAATACAAATTATGTGTATGCATGCGAAGTGGAAACAGGCTTTTTAGGTGAACACTGGTTAAAATAATGAAAATGGCTCCATCTGAAATTGGACCCTTTCAAGCTGAAATGACACAGATTTGGCTTTGGAATGCACACCCCAAGTCAGATTTTGACATTGCTTTTCTGCTGTCAGGAGGAAGGTGATGCCAAAAAGGCTTGACTTGGGCCTTTGCCTGGCATTCACTGTTGCCCGATCTGCCCGTTTTCAGCCTTGCTGTTGGGGTCTGGGAGCGCAGAGCGAGCCCTTTGCCCCGGAGGGCTCTGCACAGAGGTGGGTGCCTTAAACTTGACGGGGACTGTCAGGGAGCTGGCTGGGCTGCAGGTGACCCGCAGGGCTTTACCTATAGCTGTTGTGCTGGGAGCAGGAGAGACCAGCACTAAATAAGTAAATGAATGAATAAATTAAAAATCAAAGGATTCTCTCATGAACATCTGGTCCAGTGGCAGGGCGTTTCATCTGCGGATCAGAGGGCAATGTTTCTTTTTCCCAAACTGAACACGCAGCAATGGCTCGGTAGCCAAGATGGCAGGGAAAGAAAAGCGGGATGTCTATGCAGAGAGGAGAGTGAGAATAATGGTTTTTGTTGTTGTTGTTGTTGTTGTTTTGTTTTTAAGCCAGATACTGCTTTTTGCTAGTACAACTGCAAAACAAAAAAATAGACTAAAAATGGTGATAATGATTATGCTACCTACTATTTAGCAAGTCACTGCTGTACACCAGAGACAAAGTACTTAATTTAGATGACCTCCAATTCTTATGGCAAACCTGCAAGGCAGATGGAATTATCCCCATTTTACAGGTGAAGAAACTAAGGCTCACATGTGGCACGTGAGTGGCAAAATTAATTTCACTCTTTGACTTTCAACCACGTGATCTTTCGGCCATGCCGTCTGGTGTGTGTATGCACGCGTGCATGTGTGTCCATCTGCAAGCAGTGCTTCTCAGTACATGCCTGTAACTAAACATGGCGAGGCCTAGTTGAATTGGTGGCCTAAAGCCAAAACCAAACAGCAGCTCCTGGAGGAGCAGTGAGTAAATGTTTGAAGGACTTTGAGAAGACCATGGTTCATAACCAGATTGCCTCTGTAAAAACCTTGGAAGAAACCAGGCATTATAAAGGGCAGGCAAGGCGGGGCTTCCCTGAGGACAGTTCTGTGTGAAAATGAAGCCGCAGACCTAGGGTAGGGCCTGATTTGGGATTCAGCGATCATGGGTAACTGGGGTGGGGGCGGGGTTTTGGAGGAGAGGGAGCAAGAAATATTCAAAGCAGACCTGTTCCAAAGCTAACTTATGTCAACCTTCCCTTCTACAGGTTAGGGAGATTCACTTCTTTCTGCATCTGAACCTACCCGACTAAATTCACAGCATGTGGAGGACTACCTCTCGTAGGCAAAGCCCCCTGAAAAATGTTTTCAGCAAAGGGGATGGCTTAAGCTTGTGTTATGAAACCCGCTGTTTAAGAGGAGGTTCTGCCACTGTTCTCTCCGTCCCGCCCTTCCTCCCTGGCTTGCTTTTATTCTCTAGCCAAGCTAAAGAATATGGCTGGAATTGGCTTGGGCACTTTCGACCACATGCCTCCTCGATTCACAGCAGGAGAAACGGAGTCCAACGTGGCTACATGACTCCTTCGGACCGAAGCAGGTTTCAGATTAAACCTTTTATCCCTAAACTCAGTGTTTCCCACAGTGTATTGTGCCATTCTTGTAGGATGCGTGGGAGCAATCTAGCAGGTGTTGCGGGAAGTGAGGTAAATAAATGTAGAAGATGGGTTACATAAAGTGAAACAACGTTTGATACATCAACGTGCATGGGAAATCTTACAGGGGGTCACAGCATCCCACCTTTTCAGAACCACTGTCCCCCTGCACGAGGAACCCGGTAGGATATCCCCGCTACCCGCACTCTGAGTCTGCACTGCCGCTGTCTGCATTTCCTCAGCTCCCCGCTCCACCCGCACTGCAAAGGCCACTGTGTGAAAACGATCTGTCCCTTAGTCCTTTACTGGTTCTCTGGCTTTGCTGGCTTGGACCAGAGAAACCCCACGTGAGCACCGAGGGGTGCTCTGCAGAGGGCCTGGGGCGATGCAGACTCTCATCTGGGAACGTTTATGAGAATGACCCTCACAATCACGACCTTCCTCCCTTCTGCTTTGAAGCACTAGCGCTGTCTTCTTATGTATGACCCAACAGAAGGCGACTTTGTTAAAAACCACTTAATTTAAAATCCCCTGCTGATTTTACCTGGAACTCACTTTTGATCATATAAATTAAAAGTTGCTGTAGTCTAGTTTTTGCTTTTTTAAATTTTTTCTTCCTAAAAGCTCTTTGCGAGAGAGAGAGAGAGAGAGAGAGAGAGAGAGAGAGAGAGAGAGAGAATGGAAACCATTCCACCTCCTAAAACTCTGACTTTTTTGCTGGGTTTTTTGCAAGTGTGCATGGGTTGGAATACAAAGGGTACTCAAACCATGGATGGTGGTTATTCACCCACTCATTCATTCATTCCACAAATATTTTTTGAGCAACTTCTATGTTCCAGGCACGAGGTATATGGAGAGATAAAGAACACGGTGGTCCCTGCTTGAGAGTTTGGAGGTGTCCTGTGTGCTCAAAGAGAAAGGCATGTTCTAGGCAGACAGGGTGGGCTCCCAAAGGAGGGTGTGGTTGGATGTCATGTCACGGGAAGTGGAACAGCACTTCATACTTCCTCTTCATCTCCCCGGACAGAATTCATTTGGCCAAGGTTGTGATAGGGCTAAGAACACCAAGGGTTTGGTGGCTGGCAAACACTATTTAACCAACTGGCAAACACTATTTAACCAAGACTTGCAGATACCTTTATTTATTTTTTGCTTTTAGAAGCAAATTTTTTATTGAAGTATAATATACACTCAGAAAAGTGCACAGATCAGAGGTGTATAGCTTGATGAATTTTCACAAACTGAACTCACCCTTGTAATGAGAATCCAGACCAAGAAAAAGAACATCATTAACAGACCAGAATCCCCTTTATAGTTAAGCATATACCCACGATCCCTGCTTCTTGCACCGCTGTGCAGTTTTAGCCATTTCTGAACTTTATATAAATTGAATCACACAGTATGTACCCTTTTGGGGACTGGTCTCTTGGCTCAATATTACTTTGTGAAATCCATCCACATTAGCGCACGTGGTTGTAGTTTGTTCATCTTACTGCTGTATAATCTATAACGCAAGTGTATCTTATTCTATTTATCCATTGTATTGCTGATGGACTTTTGAGTTGTTTCCAATTGTGAAAGCTATTATAAACATTCTCAACCATGTCTTTTGATGTCATATGTATGCATTTCTGTTGGCTACACACCTAGGAGTGGAATTTCCGGGTCATTAAGTGTGTATACGCTCAGGTTAAGTAGATACTGCAAAATGGTCCTTGGGAGTTCCAATTGCTCTGTGGTCACATTGAAAACTGGCTTTGTCTGACTTTTTGCATTTTAGACCTCCTAGTAAAGGTCTAAACTTTGTGTAGTGGTATAACCATATGGATTTCCATGTGCATTTTTTAATGACTAATGAAGCTCACAGCCTTTTTATATGTTAATTGCCCTTTGGGTAACCTCTTTTGAGAAGTGCCTGTTCTTATGCTCATTTTTCTCTTGGGTTGTCTGTCTTTTTCCTTACTGGTTTGTATGAGTTCTTCATATATCTTTCTGATCACTTTCAAAGCAAAGGAACGTGGGTCCCAAAGCCGACTGGAGACAAGTGACTTTCTGGCTTTGTGTGTCCGGTCACACAACAACAGAGACTTCTCAAAGCGTCACCCCATTTCTCAGGTGCATGACGCCTGCTGTCCACTTTGCTAGTCTTCTTGGAAATCAAAGAATATTAAGCAAAAAACCAACCAAACCAACCAACCTCAAAGAAGATTACCAAATCCATGCCTCTCCTCCATCCCTACTGCCCCAAGGAAACCGAGGCTCAAAGCAAAACAACTAATACAAAGTAAAGAAAGGACAAGCACCCAAGTCCCTGAGAATCCCACCTTTCCTCTTGTAAAGGAAAGAAGTAGAAGTTTCCTACTTCTTTCTGCCTCCAACTCTCTGCTTCTCTCTAATCAATCTGTCCAAACTCATCTCAGCTTTCCTTAGTGCTTTTAGACTCATTTGACAAACCAGAGGGGTAATTCCTGGCCAACCCCACACACCTGAGAAGATTCCATAAGTAGCTCCTTTTAACCAGAGAGTGCTCTGCAAATAAAAAGCTGAGGAAAAGTGTGGTTATGGGTTGAATTATGTCTCCCCAAAAGGTATGTCCAAGTCCTCAATATCTGCAAATGTGACCTTATTTGGAAATAGGGTCTCTGCAGTTGCAATGAAGATGAGGTCATACTGGATTAGGGCGGACCCCAACTCATTGGCTGGTGTCCTTATAAGAAGAGGATACAGGCAAAGACAGGCACAAAGGGAAGACGGCCGTGTGAAAACAGAGGCAGGCACCGGGGTTACGCTGCTGCAAGCCAAGGACTGCCTGGGCTACCAGAGCTGGAAGAGGCGAGGAAGGATCTCCCCCAGGGGCTCCAGAGAGAGCGTGGTCTGGCCAACACCTTAACTTGGACTTCCAGCCTTCAGAGCTGCAGGGGAATAAATTTCTGTTTTATGCCACATGGTTTGCGGTATTTTGTTATGGCAGTCCCGGGAAAGTAATTATTGTCATTTTCCAGATTTGGACAGATTTTCAGCTATCCATTAAATCACAGAAGGCAAGTAATTCTGTCCATTTAGACAGTAGGTGATAAGAAAAACCTAAGGCAGAAATTATGCTCACTGATCTATGTTTCTGTCTCTCCTCCCACCCAGAAAATCCACCAGGAGGTCAAGTCTCTTATAGGATCTGCTCTGAGCCAAGACGGTCCTTCCTAGCTAGTCCATCAGAGAGCGAGAGATAACACGTATTGAACAAACACATTCCTGCTGCGCCCAGACAACCATAGTTAAGGTGGTTATTAAAGGCTCTCCAGCCTATTTCAGGAAGAAGAAAGTATTTTTTACAGCTGTAGAGGGAATAATATATAGAGTAATACCAAGACATTGGTCTTAAAATTGCCACTGAATAAAATGGAGCACAGCGCAATGCTTGGAAAAGCTGAGGGTAGATGTGAAAGCCCAGGACAGCACTGCACGGCCCCCTGGGGAGGGGAAGGGGAGAGGCTCTGACACCCCAAGGACTATATACCAGCCACTGAAAAGTGCCTACAACTCTTTGAACAGAAGTCAGATCTGCTGACCAGGTTGTTGGCATGGAGATTTTGATTTTTTACAAATAATGAGCCTGCCTCTCCCTACCAGTCTGGCTAGATGCTTCGCTGCACAAGATGATGTCTCATTTGCCTCCCAAGAAGGGCGAGATGGCTTGGATGGCTGAGCGGTTCTGACCGGTGGCACGTGTGCTGGCGCTGGCCGGAGCGTGGAGCTACTGAACTGCTGAAAGGGCAAGAAGATTCCTACAACTTCCAACTTGAAGCGAGCCTGCGTGGAAGGGCACGACTGCGCGTCCCTTCATTATCCACTTGTCCACAGGCTCAGAGAAGAGCAGACACTGGGGTCACCTTCAGGGAAGTACACAGAGGTCACAGCTGCCTTCTGTGCTTTTCACCCTGTTTGAGATGGAAAGAGCGCCTCTTCCGCACCAGGTATGCACAAGTGCCATGTCGTCTATACTCTGCCCTCCTCTGTGCCCGGGACACTCATTCCTACATAGCAAATCGCTTGGGATCCCTGGTGGCTGACTCCTGGTTGGAAGCTTCAGCAGCAGACTGGAGGGTGGGAGGAAAGAGCAGACGCCGTCCTCCGTGCACTCTTGAGTGGGGGCAACGTTTCCAACACGGGCTGCATCCCCTCCCATTCCAGCTTCTGTGGGGCAGCCATCTCCATGGCCAGGGCTCTCAGCGGGTTCTGGCACCATCTCTTCCATTTGTATCTTGTTATGGGTTGTGCTACCTCCCAAATTCATATGTTGAAGCACCTCAGAACATGACTGTGTTTGGAGAGAGGGTCGTTAAAGAGCTCACTGAGTTAAAATGAGGTCGTATGTGCACTGGTTGAATGTGCACTGGTTGATATTCACATTCAACTGGCCAGAATTACGTGGCCATTGGAGCTGTCTTGCCCTTCATGGGAGGCAAATGAGACATCATCTTGTGCAGTGAAGTGTCTAGCCACACTGGTAGGGAGAGGCAGGCTCATCATTTGAAAAAAAAAAAAAAATGTCCAAGCCAACAAACTGATTAATTCTAGATCTGCTACTTGTTTTCCATATAACCTGGGACACACTAGCTAGTTTCTGTAAACTTCTCTTTCCTAGTCTGTAAAATAGTTATGATGATGATATTATAGTTTTCATTTAACCTAAACAAAGTAAGCAGGTTAGACACACAGTGTGTGCCATGATGATGAATACAAGGAAGAGAGGAGAGACGAAAGATCTCGGGTGGTGGACGTGCTGACGTTTTAAGTGGGTGGTCAGCAAAGGCTTCTCTGAGATGGTGACATCTAAGAGCAGACCTGCAGGAGATGAGTAGCATGCCATGCTGGTAAAGGGGGAAGAACTCGGGCAGAATTAGCCACGAGTGCAAAGGCCCTGCATCGCCTGATGTACTAGAGAAATGCAAGGAGTGCCTGCCTTCTAGGCTGTTGTGAAAGTTATAAAAGATACTAATCCATTTGCAATACCACGGTTGTAACCAGTGTTCCATAAACGTTAGCTGGCGCTGTTAATGTTATCTTCCTGGGCACACCAAGGCCCCTGCCTACAGGAAAGTGACTCTAGCAGCCGTAAGGCCCCTTTGGGCTCCGGACCTGCACTAATGAAGGAGCCTACCTGCTCTCCACCAGCCAGACGTGGGCAAACCCACAGGCCGTCCTGCTCGCGGGCGAGGATTTCCTAGAAATTGGATTAGTGGGGCTCGCATTTAGTGCTGGGGAGAAAGAAGGGAGAACTAAAGCCAGCTTTGCTGTGATGTCAATCTTTTAAAAAGAATCTGCAAAATTACCCTGGTTTGAGCTTTCAGGAAAGAGTGATAAATATGCTTTCCAGTAACCTTTCTAGTCTTGAATATCTCCAAAGGGGAAGTGGAGTCAAACTGCACTATCCTTTTAAGGATCTGTTTAATGCAGGGTGAACTTTCTCCCTAGAAAAGGAATTTTGCTTGTTAGGTGTGGGGGCGGGGAGGCGTGGTGACAGCTGTACTGAGCACCTACCCAGGGTGGTTTAGCCATCGGGACCACCCAGAAGCCCACAGGGGGATGCACTCTGCTGGGTGGGTGGGGACCAGAGAAGAAAGGAGTCTGCTGCCTCCTGGTGTTGGCTTTTAAGCTTCATCCTAATCAATGCTTCCTTTATTTTTTTTCTCCTCCTGTAACTGGATCCCTTTAAAGCCAATTATGGAATTCTTTAAAATCCCAGACTTCTGAGCTCTATCTAATTC
>RJWJ010047415.1:0-10986 GCA_004363605.1 Indri indri
CCCAGGGGGCCTGGGCTGCAGACATGGACCACTTTGGGGGACACTGGCTCCTGGGGCCCGAGGGCCTTGGGGACAGATAGCGTCTCCAGGAGCAGGGTCCAGAGGGGACCAGCAACCTTGGCAGAGGCCCGTCCTCCCCACCCCCCACTCCCTGCTGGACACGGGGTCTGGGTGGGCTGGGGGTGGTGTGAGAATAATCCTAATACTCATTTACTGAGTCCCTGCGACATCTGGGCCTGTCCAAGGAGCTTTCCCTATGTCGTCTCATTTAACCTTTAGGAGGTAGGCTTATTATCCTCACTTTACACGGAGGACCGAGGCTCGGAGGGTACAAATTACCCACCCACGGCCACCGGCTCATGGATGCCTGGGGCAGGATTTGAACCCAGGGCTCTCAGCTCCTGAAGCTGGGTGTTCTCGGACCTGCCAGTTTTCCCTTTTCATGAGGAAACTCAGACAGGAGGGTGCAGGGCCAGCTGGGGGGACGGTGGGGCCCAGCACAGCACATCTGAGTCCAAGACCACCAGGCCTCCCTTTGTCGGCCCCCTCCCCGGGGTTTGGGGTCTGCTCCTCGGGCTGGGGGCAGCCCGGCCTATAGCTGCTCTCAAAGGCCAGAGAGACCCTGAATACACCACTGAAGGTCACATGGACTTGGGGACGGTGACAGAGCAGCACTGGGAGTGCAGGGCCCCCACACCAGGTTGGCATCCCTCACTGCGACCCCCAGTGTCACTGAGCCCACCACTGAGCCAGAGGAGGGGGCACTTCATGGGAATGTCCCTTGGGGTGGGACTTGCAGCCCAGGCCCCTCCCAGCCTCCCTGGGAAACCTGTAGGGTTGCCTGCTGGCTCAGACCTTGGCCCTCCTGTGACCGGCCGGCCCTGGTGTCACCCTCCTGCTGGGCCAGGACCTGGTACTCAGCGATGGCAGCAAACTCAGAGAATCAAAGGTGCTGGCGCCACCCTGGGGCACATCTCTTCTCATGGCAAGAGTGACTGTTCCCAGCGCTCTTGGTGCTCCTGGGAGGTGTGGCCTGGTCCCTCTGGGCCCTGGTCACCTCTCCCAGCCCTCAAGGCCCTGATGGCCCCTCCTGAGGCGGTCTGGAGGGGAGGCCAGAGGCAGCAGGACCTCTGACCGGCACCACCAGCCTGTAGCGCTGTTACCGTATCTGACAATAAAGGTGCTCTCCCCACTGTGGGTCTGTCTGTGTGGCGGCAGCGGCACACCTGACCTGTGTCCCGGCAGCTTTGGCCAGGCCCGGGGCTGCCACAAGGCCTCAGAGGCAGGGAGACCCAGCTCTGCCTCCAGGAGCCCCCGGGGGTGCGAGGAGGGTGAGGGCAGCCAGGGTAGCCCCTCAGAGGGTGCCCCACCTCCCGCCCACTGTGTCTGAGCTGGGCCTGGCCCCAGCTCTGCAGGAAGAAGAGGCGAGTTGGGGAAGCCTCGGGGCTCTGGCCTGCCCAGGCCTGGGGTCGACAGCATACTCCCCCTAACCCGTGGGACCCCAGGGAGGCCCATATGCTCTGATGACAAGCCTACGACGACACACTGAGTCCTGGGTGGCCTTTGTAGGGATTAAGCACCTGCTCCACCCCTCAGTGAGCCATTCTGGAAGGCAGAGTGGTGTTTGCACAAACCAAGACCTGGGACAGCACTGCGAGGCGGGCAGGTGTGAGCACAGGCCGGAGCCAGATGGGAGCAGAGCAGATTGGGGTGGGCGTGGGGAGAATTCTCACAGGACACTGAAGCGGCTGCTGCCAGGTGCGTGACCTTGGAGGACCCCGACGCGGGAGGGGGGGAAATTGACCCCCGAGGGACAGCAGAGGAGGCAGGGTCTCACATCTGGCCTCCCCGCTCCGTCTGGCCGGTAGAACGATCTCTCTGAAATGCAAGCCTGGCTGCGCTCCTCCACCACTCGTGAATCTGCAGCGTCTCCCCTGTTCCTGGCTTGGGCTGTGCCACCTGTTGCTGCCATCGGAGCCCCTGTCCCAGCTGCACACGCAGCAGCTCTGGCCCAAGGAGTCAGCCAGGAGGTTTGCTCACTGCTGGCCTTGCCCACCCAGCCTGTGGGTGCTGGCTCCCCAGGCACACGGTGGCGCTAAGTGCCTGCAGGACACGGGAGAGCTGCTGGGGAAAGGGCCTGGGTGTCTTCGGGCGCTTACAGCCCCAAGGGGACCCAGCTCTTGGCTTTGTATAAACTCCTGAGACACCTTAGCTCCTCTGACCCCTGCACCAAAGGGACAGGCCAGGCTCCTCTTGTTCTGTCGTGCACCACGTGGGCCTTTGCACACACGCGGGGACACCCTCGCCTGCACCTCCAAGCTCAGTGTCCAGGCTCAGACGCAGAATAGGAAGCAAAGCACCAGAGCTCCGCCAGGGTGCTGCGGACCTGGGCCCCAGCCAGCTTCCTCTGCCCAGACTGCCCCTGTTCCCACATCCCCTGGGGAAAGGGATGAGCCAGAGTCAGCCCGATCCAGGCGGGGCTCCCAGGTCCCCTCCTGGCACAGCTGAGCTCTGAGCGTCCGAGCAGGGGCAGGGCTGGCCGGACCTGTCACTGCCTGGACAGCCCTGAGCTCCCCTGGGTGTCTGCCCAGCCACCTATGGGGTGAGGAGGGAGAATTAGCACTGGACCCGCTATCTCACCCCTCGCCCCACCCCACCCCTCTTGCCCAGCCCAGATGCACCGTCCCTCACCTCCTCCAGTCCCCTCACTCTGCACCCTCCGGTCACCCACTACAGGGTGCCACCTGCGGGGTGCGGCCGCCTCCCTCTGTGGTGCTGCCTCCTGCACGCCCCGTCCTGTGCCTGTCATTTCTGCTCAAACACCAACTGGCTCCGGCCCCTGCTGTAGTGCGTGTGCACGTGCAAGCATGCAAATGTATTACCAGTGTGTGTACGCATACATGCACGTGTGTACGTAAGTACGTGTGCGCGCGTGTGCACTGTCACATCTACGATAGCGTGTGCGTGCATGTGCCCCTGTGTGGCAGAGAAGGGGCTGATACCACTTCAGGATCCCCCTGCCTTCCGGGCCCCCTGCCCTGGGGTCTGGAGCTGAGTCCGGCCATGGTCCTTGTTGCCCCCAAGGTCCTGACCCATGGCTCTGTGGGACCCTTTTGTCCTCACCCCCTCAGCCCAGCAGAGTGAGACTGCAGGCTGGAGCAGGGCCCTGCCTCGGCCTCCCCTCCCCCGCACTGTGTGGGAGGGGCCCCCAGTGGCACATGCTCTTCTCAGTCTGGTCCCTGGCATGTCCCAGAGACCCACGAGGGCCGACTCTCCCACTAGAGGGGCAGGAACAACCTGACTCTAACCCTGGGCCCCAGCCAGGGGCAGTCAAGGTACCATTGGGGTCCCCCAGCTCCAGCCTCACCCCCCTGGATCCAAAGGGTACCCCCACTGCTCTGTCTTCCCCCCATTGGCTGTGAGTGTCCTGTGTGCAGGGTCACATCGCAACCCCAGCACCCAGCTCTGGGCCTCGTGTGGTGCAGAGGCACTGCTACAGGGGACGACTGGCACGTGGCAGGACGGCCCCTCTCTGGCCCCCAGGGGCAGTGACAAGGGTGTGAGCAGGGCGGGAGTCCAGGCTGGCCCACGTCAGAACAGAAGCCTCCTCCCCACTCCCCACACCTGCAGTCCCAACCCGCCTCTAAGGCCTGTTTTATGGATTATAAAAAGAGAATTTCATGAGGTTTTCAATTAATTGAATTCCAGAGCGATTTATTTCCAATGTTATTAATAAATTCTAACGCCACCTATAACTTTCGATTGCCAGTTAATTAACTTGCCATCGGTGCATTGTAAAAGGCAAATTAAATACTTTTTCAGGCAGGGGCTGGTAAACCTGATGAGCTGGCGTGTCCCGAGGGAGATGGCCGGGGTCACACGTCCCAGCACAGCTGATGGGCGGGCGTGTGGCCTGGGCGAGGGACAACCGTTCTCTGTGTGCTCATCACAGAATCTGCCTCCAGACTCTCAGATAGCTGGGTTGATGCTGTTACGATTCAAGACAAACAAAACAAAGAGGCCCGTGCGGTTAACTCTATGTGCCAACTTGACTGGGCCATGGGGTGCCCAGACGTTAGGTCAACCATGAATCCGAAGTGTCTGGGTGAGGTTAGCATTTGAATGGGTGGACTCAGGAAGGCAGGTGGCTGTCCCCCATGTGGGTGGCCTTATCCAATCCACCGAAGGCTTGAATAGAACAAAAAGGTGGGCTGGAAGGGAACTCCTGCCTGATGGCTTGAAGGGGGACGTGGGCTTTTTCCTGCCTTTGGACTCCAGCTGAGATGTTGGCTCTGGCTGGGTCTTGAGCCTCCTGGCTTTTGGACCAGAACTTATATTATCAGCTCTCCTGGGTCACGGGCTTGCCAACCGCAGATCTTGGCACCTCTCAACTTCCATAACTGTGTGAGCCAATTCCTCTTACTTAATAAATCTTGCTCCCCCAACCTGTATATGTATGTATGTATGTATGTGCACACACACACGCACACACACACCCTGTTGGTTCCGTGTCTCTGGAGAAACCTAATGGAGGTCCCCCGAGTGAGAATGTGGGACAACAGCCCTGGCTCTGACACCACAGGCTGAGTGGCTGTGCCCAAAATGACTAGAAACTGTAATTTCTTAGGTTGCGGTAAGAAGTGACCACACCTCTGGTGGCTTACGACAGAGGCTTTGTCTCTCCCACTTGTGGAGGCTGGAGTCCAGCGCCAAGGTGCCGGCAGGGCCGCGCTCCCTCTGCAGGCTCCCAGGAGAAGCCACTCCTTGTCCTTTCCAGCTTTGGTGGCCCCAGGCATCCCTTGGCTCGTGGCTGCGTCTCTTGGATCTCCGCCTCTGTTTCCTCCCGCATGGCCTCCTCCTCTGTGTGTCTCTTCCACGGCCGATTTTAGAACACTTTCGTCACCCCCCCGAAAACCCTGAACCCTTTAGTAATACTAACAGAATCCTCCCATCTCCCCAGCCCTATGCGATCCCCAATCTGCCTTCCGTCTGTTCTAGACACATCGTAGAAATGGCATCATGCAACACGTGGCCTTCTGCGACGGCTCCTTCTGCTTAGCATGAGGCTTTCACAGCTCGTACGTGTTGCGGCATGTGTCAGTGCTTGGTTTCTCTTTATGGCTGAGTAGGAGCCTCCACTCTTACCCATCATAGTGACCAGTAAGGTCCCTGGCAGCTCTGAAAGTCTTTCTGTAGGATCAGATTGTTCTGGAAGTCTCAGCCCAACCACAGGACTTGGACACAGGGTCTCTCACCTCCCTCCCCCAACTACCGTCCTGTTCTGGGGATTCCTGGCACAAGGTCTCCCACGGTGCTGGCACCATGGGTGACCTAGGACCCCAGCCATGAGGCTGGATTACTGCCTCATTGGTCCCCACAGGGTCTCAATTTGTGGAGGCATCTGGGTGACAACACAGAAAGGTAAGGCCATTGGAAGAAGAATGTATTACTTACATAGGAGTAGAGGGCATGCCATACCACACCATGCCACGTCACCCAGGGCCACGGTGGCACTACCCTAGCAGCCTCCAAAGGCCAACATCTGAGTCCACCTGGGGCCACTCACAGCACAGGTGGGAAGCTCTGATCTCAGGTATCAGCACCTGCTCCCAAAGGATGCCCTTTGGTTTGTTCTAGAGTCTCTATCTTCAGGGGACCATCTCAGCAGAACCTTACTGAGCAGCTGACTTGGGGGCAGGGGCGAGAGCTGGTGAGCGTGCTCTCCCTGCACCCGGGGCTTGCCTCAGAGCCCGGTCCCAGTGCAGCACTTTGCTGTCTGTGTGATGCTGAGAGGCACACACCCTCTGTGGTCTCACATCAGTACACTACAGGGTTTGGCTTTGTAGTCTGAGGGTTTCTGCCAAATGCTGTCCCCTCCCCAGGAATCACATCAGGAGTTGGCAGGGCCACACCCTCTCCAAGATGTCTTCATGCACAGGGTCGGCTTCAGCCTGTGCACACCACGGGGTGTTCACTGTCTTGCATTTGCAAACACTCCTGGGCACTCCCCAGGCCTGGCATCCCATGGGGTGCTGGGAATGCTGCAGCCCCCGGCAGGGGAGGGGACAGCCCATGTCGAGCCATCCCTCAGGGTGGACATAGCCTCATCAGGGCCAGGTAACAGACTTGGTGCCAGGCCCACTGCCCAGCAGTGCAGGGCGGTGATGGAAGATGCCACCGTGCTCTGCCCTACGCCTGCCCCGCCCAGCCCAGGCCAATTCTACAGGTCAGTCTACGGGGGGCGGGCCAGCCTCTGCCTCCAAGGGAGTGGAGGACAAGGACAGCAGTGAGGGCAGCAGGAAAGACAGCAAACAGGGGCCCCAGCAAGGAGCACCCAGCCCACCAGAGGGAAAGGAGTCCTCTCCTGGGAGGGACACAGGAGGAATTGCTCCGGTGAAGGAGGAGGCAGAGAGCAAGTCTGGGCGGCACCAGCACCCCCAAAGGCCTACTGGAGTGAGAAGGGGAAAAGCCTTGGAAGTTGTTGGAAGTGTTCCAGGGAAGGGCCGGGGGAGATACGGGAGTGCGGCTCATGGCAAGGATACATGGGTATCAGGGGACCTCAAGGACAGGGGCCAGAGGAGGGGCAGACACCCAGGGAGAAGAAGTGGAGCTCAGTCAGCCGCAGGAAGCAGTCGCTGATTCCCACGGGCTCTGCGTTCTGTGTGTCCATCCCTCCTCTCCTGGCAATCTGTCATTCTGTCTCTGGCCTCGTAACTGCTGTCTGTTCACAACTTCTGCTTCTTCCTGACATGGCTTGCCATGACCTTCACCGACTCTCCCCCTGCAGCAGGTGGCTTTGCAGTCACCCAATATTCAAACTGGTTGTCAAGCATCTTCGGTGTGTCCCCAGACCCAGCAAGCAGGCTCCCTGAGATCTCCCGAAAGGTAGGCATCTCAGCAGCGTGGGCTGCTATGGCAATTATACCGTAGGCCGGGGTGGGAGGGGCAACATTTCTCACAGCTCTAGAGGCTGGGAAGTGCAAGATCAAGGTGTCAGCAGATCTGGTTCCTGGTGAGGGCTCTCCTTCTGGTTTGCCGACAGCCACCTTCTCACTGTGTCCTCACATGGTGGGGAAAGAGAGAGGAAGCAAGCTCTGTTGTGTCTCTTCTTATAAGGACGTTAATCCCACCATGAGGGCTGTACTCTCATGAGCTCATCTAAACCTAATCACTTCCCAAAGGTCCCACCTCCAAATACCATCACACTGGGGATTCAGGCTTCAACATATGAATTTTAGGGGAACGCAAACAGGCAGTCCATGGCCTTCTTCTCCTTGTGGGAAAACAAGGGCTGCCTCTGGTCTTGTCTGTCCCAGGCCTGGACACAGATACTTGATACGGAAGGAGGATTCCAAGGAACTAACGCCAGAAGCCTCAGGGCGAGAGGTAGGGTTTTTTTGCCTGTCGATGGCAGAAGCTGCCACTCCAGGAAGGAAAGGATACTGAGGGTCCCCAGCCAGGCTCTTGCAGAGCAGTCTCTGCTTTGCTTTACATCAGAGCTGCGTTTTCAAACATGATCGTCCCACACCCACCCTCCAGCTATTCAAGGACTTTGGTGACGTCCTTCCAGGTTCTCAGGGGCAAATCACTGTCCACTTCTCACCTCATTGCCCATGGCCCTCCCACACTCCCATCACCCTGGCAGATCCAGATTGGGCATGACAGGGCCCTGGCCTTAGTTATTCTGCATCGTGGCTATAAAGGGAGCGTTTTTTGTTTTAAAAAAGACAAAACCAAAAGGTGCATCTTAATTAGGGAAGATGTGTAGTGAGACCAGACTGAACTCTGCCAGGCGCTAGCCCTCCACTCTGTGAGCACAGATGCTTTTAATGCAGCCCCGTTGCCATGGTGATCACCACGTCTCAGCTTACTGAGGTGGCATTGCAAATCTGTGGGGAAGGGACAGATTATTCAATAAATGATGCCGGGACATTTGGTTAGCTATTTGGAAAAAAATAAAATTAGCTCTTTCCTTCACACCGTATACCAATATGAATTCTAGAGGATTTAGAGAATTAAATGTAAAAAGGGGAATCATAAAAAAAGATAAATATTTCTCTTGGGGGTGAGTAATGACTTTTTTAAACATAAAAGCAGTAGAAAAAATAATGACGATTAAGATAGAAACTTAATACCTAAAATTTAAATCTCTTTATGTTTTAAAAAACCATTTAGTTAAATTTATTGGGAAACTACAAACAAGTATAAAATAGTTGCAACAAATATGATAAAGGGTTAATACCTCTCATATATAAAAAGTAATTACAAATCAATAAAAATTCATATTCCAATAGAAAAACACTCAATAAGAAATGTTTAAAAGAAGAAATAAAATTATACAATAAACATATTTTAAAATATTCGGCTTCATCGGTCATCAAAGAACTGCTCATTAATACACCAATGAGATTTACTGCTATCAGATTCTCAAAGAATATTTAAAATTTCAGCCCCCAATCTTGTTGAGTGGAGTGAAATTGAGTTTCTTATTCATTTCACATGTGAAGGTACAAATTGGTATACAATTTCTAGAACAAAATTGACTTTATGCCACAAGAACTTTTGAAAGGTTCATACTGTTAACATGGTACTCACACGCCTAAGACATCCTGAGGAGATGGGCAGGATTTAAGCTCAAATTGCGAATACAATAATATTCATTGCAAGTATTTAACAGAAATTTATAATTTACTCAAACACTTGGGTATGGTTAAATAAATTATGGTACATAATATGATGAAATACTGTACAGTCATTAAAATAATATTTTGAATACTTTTTAATGGCATGGAAATATGTCTGTGATATAATATTAAGTGGAAAATACTGTATCAATCGGGGTTCTTAGCTGT
The DNA here is from genome assembly GCA_004363605.1 of Indri indri. NCBI lineage: Eukaryota > Metazoa > Chordata > Mammalia > Primates > Indriidae > Indri > Indri indri. The sequence continues at coordinate 8,853 of RJWJ010047415.1, forward strand.
TGGCAGTAGAAACCCACTCTGGCTGGCTGGGTAAAGCAGGAAAAGAGTTCTTTGGAAGAAAATTGTAAGGCTTTGAATCAGTAGGAACAAGGGAAAACTGAACTGAGAAAGAAAGAAAAATAGAGAGAGAAAGAAAGGGGGAGAGAGAGAGAATAAGAAAAATAGAGAAAAGAAAGAAAGAGGAAGGAAGGAAGGTATGAAGAAAGGAAGGAAAGGAGAAAAGAGGAAGAAAAAAGGACCAAGTGCGGTGGCTCATGCCTGTAATCCTAGCACTCTGAGAGGCCAAGATGGGAGGATCGCTTGAGCTCAGGATTTCGAGACCAGCCTCAGCAAGAGCAAGACCCCTGTCTCTACTAAAAATAGAAAAATTAGCTGGGCGTCATGGCACATGCCTGTAGTCCCAGCTACTTGGGTGGCTGAGGCAACAGGATTGCTTGAGCCCAGGAGTTTGAGGTTGCCGTGAGCTAGGATGACGCCACGGCACTCTACTCGGGCAACAGAGTGAGACTTTGTCTCAAAAAAAGAAGAAAAGAAAAAGAAAAAGAAAAAAAAAGGGCAGACATCCATCGCAAGCTATATTTGTGATACAAGAGTAGATATAGTGCATGACACTAGGTCAAGGAAGAATTGAATATGCAGAAATAACAAATCCATCCTGGAATCTCAGTGATCTAATTCATGCAATGTCTCTTTCTTACTCATAGAAAGTGAGTATATGCTAGATGAGGCAGCCTTTTGCCATTCTGGAGCACTGCCATGCAGAGAAAGTAGCCTTTGAGATTGCTACAGCAGAAAAGACTGGGATGGAGGAGGCTTCATGGGAGACATGCAGTCATCTCTGCTCACAGTCCATTGGTCAGCACCAGTTATGTGACCCCAACCTCGCTGCAATGGAGGCTGGGGTATAAAAGGATGTGAGTGATTTGGGGCTCCAACATGAAGCACATGGCACACTTAAATCAGAATAATTTGAGGAAGATTTTATATCAAGGAGACTATTTTTAAAGGTGTGGGTGGGATGTAGAAGAACCAGAAAGGAGAATGTAGTGAGCTAAAGCTAGTTATAACCCAAAGGCATGAGGGTCAGATTGGATTTTTAAAATCCCAACTATATACTGTTTATAAGAAGCGCATTTTGAATAAAAGAATAATATAGAGGATTTGAAGTATATGATTTTCCAACTTGACCCAATGGACAATATGTAGAAGACACACTTTTAATACAGGGCACATGTTGGGAGGCTGAGGCAGGTGGATCACTTGAGGAGTTTGAGGTTGCAGTGAGCTATGATGATGCCACTGCATTCTCATCCAGGCAATGGAGTGAGACCCTGTCCCAAAAACAAATAAAAAAATCAAGTGCTCAGGGAACATTTTCTAAAGTAGACCATATGCCAATCCATAAAGAAATATAAACAAATTTCAAATGATTAAAATCATAGAGTGTGTTTTCTGACTACATTGAAATTAAACTAGAAATCAATAACAAAAAAAATTAGAAAGTATCCAAACACTTTGAAATAATCCACACTCTTTTACACAATCCGATAGGGCAAAAACCAAATCACAACAGAAATTAGAAAGTATTTTTGAATTAACCAAAATAAAAACATGATACACAAAAGTTGTGGGATGCAGCGAGTATAGTTCATAGAAGGAAATTTATAACTCTAAATGAATACATTAGAAAATAAGAAAGGTAGAAAATAAATGATCTATGCTTGAATCTCAAGAAACTAGAGAAAAACAGCAAATTCAGAGAAAGTAGAAAGAAAAATAAAGGAAATAATGAAAATTAGAGAAGAAATGAATAAAAATCAAAAGCAAATGTATAGAGCAAATAAGAAAGCCACAAATCAATACTTTGAAAGATTAAGATTAATAAAATGTATAAATACTTAGTGTGCTGGATCAAAGAAAAGAAAGGAGAAAACCCAAGTTACTTGTGCCAGGAGACATCACTACAGATCCTAAGGATTTTAAAGAGATAGTAAAAGGATATTGTGAATAGCTTTATGACAATAATCTAAAAGTCTAGATGAAATGGATAAATTCATTGAAAACTACAATTTATCAAAATTATCATAAGAAGAAATAAAAAATCTATGTAGAAGGAAATATAACATATCTTACC
>RJWJ010047416.1:0-10974 GCA_004363605.1 Indri indri
GAAAATGTAGTTGTTGGGGAAATCTCCTAGAAAGTGGAATTAAAAATGAAAAGAAATTGGATAAAACATAAGACAATTAGAAGATCAATTCAGGAGGTTTAATACCTGACTAACAGGAATTTCACAAAGGGAGAAGGGAGAAAATGAAGAGGTAAAAATTATTTAAATACATAGATGCAAATGTACATGAAAATATATGAGAAAATCTCTTAGAGCTGCTTACTGTAAGTTTCCATTTGAAAGAGCTCACCTACTGTCCAGCAAAATGAATTTTAAAATTATCTATACCAACTCCATCATCATGAAATTTAAGAGTGCTACTGATAAAGAAAAAATGTTATAATCTCAAAAGCTTCCAGAAAAATAAAAATCTGTCTACAGAAGATCAGTATTAAGAACACTAGACTCTTCAACAGCAACACTAGAAATAGAATACAATGGACCCAAGTCTTCAAAATTCCGATTAAATGTAATTTTTAACCTAGAATCCTATACCCCGCTCATCAATCAATAAAAGCATATAAACTGTCACTAAAACATATCTCCTTGTATACCCATTCTTAGACCATCACTGGAAAATATGATCTCCCAAAGCAAATTGAAGATGAGGAAGAATGGAGTTCAGGAAATCAGGAGACCCAAAACTGAAGAGAGTTCAAAGAATTTCCCAGAGCAACAGCTGTGACAGTGATTTAAAAGAGTAGTCAGTTCAGCATATACCAAGAGACCAATCTGAGCAGTAAAGATGTTTCCAGGAAAAACCATAACATAGGTAGGTACTCTGACACGCCTGACTCTGTAAAAAATTATATGTAAAAGGGTCATTTTCCAGAGTTATTGACTGGTGTGGGAAACATTTCCCAAATGTTCAAAAGAAAAAAAAAAAAACCAAGCAAATGAAAAAATTGAGGCAATTATTAATTCTAGGATAAACAAAACTTTGAATAAATTAAAAACAAAATTATTAGCATATAATCACACTATTGAAAAGAATGACTGGATTCAATTTTTAAATTGAGATAAAATTCTAATGGATAAGGAAGATAAGATAACTGAGCCAAAATCCCCATCTCTACACTAGAAGCAAGTCAATCAAAAATGAATCAAAATATGGAATTACATGCATTTTATTTAGAAATATGGAGGCAAAGTCAGAAAGAAATAGCTTTAAAAGTTTAAAAAATTTTCTTCTAAGAAAGGGATAAAGAGGGTAGGGGGCATGAAGGAGTCTTTGGGATATGAGGGTGGGCAAAATCCTTATTAATGTTGTAACAATTTAGCACTATTCGGTTTTTTAGAAACAGTTTGCATTTAACCTTTGAAAGGAAATAAACATTATTTCAGAAATAAGAGATAACCAGGCCCTTGTGTGTTGATTTTCTCTCTTGCCACCCATAATGATTTTAAATATTTTACTGAGGACGGATTCGGGATGAAGGACAGGAGAAAGGAAAGGAGGGAGAAAAAAGAGAGAAGGTCTACATTAAACACACGGTAATTAATTCCACTTGCTTAATAAAACTATTTTGGATATTATTAATAAAATGCTTTATTTGAATTCAATGAGCCACTTCACAATATTGGTAACTATAATGTTTCTGGTAAATGAATTGAGTTTGCTTAGTCTCAAGTGATACATACTAAACACAGACCCACGTAACTGCCATGTCAATATGAACTGTCCCTAATGTGGATATTGTCAATATGTTACAAAATAGTGCTTAAATGGCAATTGTTCCAGATATATTATTACTATGGTTAACAGTAATATAGTAATATATCAAGTTTTACTGAATAAATTTTCAATTCAAACCATAGTTATGAAATTAAACAAGGGTTAAACACAGACACGAGGCATGCTCCTTTTCAATTCATCAAGCCTGAAGTTTAAGAAAAGGATGGTTAATAAAACATCTACCTTTTTCCTCTCATATTCTGTCTTTAAATGTAAGGATTTGATATGTTTCAGATAATTGACTCGAGAAAAAATTCTTAATCTATAGGATCTCACATTAAATACGGATGAATAAAGTCGTAGAATATATGCAGGAGAGGCACTTTACGTATGTTATTAGTAGCATTCACACTGGACTGCAAATTAATTGTTTCATCGCCATTTAAGCAACAGTGAAACTGAGGTTTTGAGAAGTTCGGTAACTTTTCCACAACCACACAGCCACAAAGCCAGATCTATGTTACTCCAAAAGGTACATCACAATAAACTTACCTCAAATTTCCTGAATTCTACTTAGTTCTTAACATCAATAACACTTTCAATAAAAAGTTAAATATTTATATAAAAAGAACAAAACCAGGAAAAATATTTCTAAAATTACCAGCAATGTCTTAGGGCTCTAGAAACTTCACTTTGCTATGGTGGTGAAATGACCTCGTCACAGAAGTTTGGATTTTTCTAATACCCTCTGGAAGTTAATGAGTAACATCTGACAAGTTCTTTAGTACATCAAAAATAGTTTTCATTAAGTATAGTGTGTACACTAAATGAAATACATCCAAATGAAATATACCAACACACCTTAGCTCCTGAACCCCTTTCAAATAACTAGACAATGTCTTAGCTACCAACTTACTTCTTTTAATAAACTGTAATTTAGTCCGAAGAGTATATTCTATTGATTCTCTTTATTACAAAATATTATACTCTAGCTCATAGTCTTTGTTACCAGTTTCCTGCTCCAATATGTGAACTTTCTAAGAAAGTGCAGTATGGGTTCATTTAATTTCCAATGTTAGTATTTGAATACTCATACACAATTCACCTTTCCCAGTGAGATGTTACACCCCCTGAATCTCATAACTGTAGAAAATTACTTTCCATTACTCTGAAATAAAGTGATGTTAATTTAAGCATATTTGAAAGCAAAGTACTAAATTGCCAAGGGAACACACTCAGGGACACTCTGGGAAAGTAGGTAGCTTTTTTTCTTTTTTTGTTATAATAGTATGATAGTATTAAACCTTCCAATCAAAAGTTATAAATCTGGCACCTATAAATAAAAAATAAAATGTCCTTAAAAAGGCAAATGTTTTTGTAATGGGTACATTGTCAATCTATAGATTCTCATATTCTCTATTATATAACAAAATAAGATTCACCCACAGTACTCATGTTTGAATGCCGTGCTCCAAGCAGCATAATGAGTTGTAAACAATAGCCCGATGGTTTATTCATAGTTTAAAAATATTGAGTGCAATCAGCTATACGGATGTAAAATTTTTGTTTCTTTTTAATTAAACTGATTTTTTTGGTGGCCATATAAATGATTTATTCTGGTAAGCTTGACCATGCCTGTATTAATCATTTGAATACTTAATGATTTATCCACCTGCAAAGAAAAGGAAGGCTGGGAGGTCCCAAAACACTGCTAGATTCTTCTCCAATTTTTATCATTATTTATTGTTTCCATTTTGCTTGTATTATTATTTCAAAACATTAAGGGGGTAGAAGTGTCTTTGTTACACAGATGAATTGTATAATACTAAAGTCAGGGCTTCTAGTGTGCCTGTCACCAAAATAGTATACATTGTACCCAGTAAGTAAGTTTGTATCCCTCAACTACCCCCACCCTCCCGCATTCTCAGTTTCCAGTGTCCTTTACACCACTTAATGACCATGAGTACCCATCCTTTAGCTCCAACTTATTAGAGAACATGTGGTGTTTGTTTTTCCATTCCTGAGATACTTCACTTAGGTAATGGTCTCCAGTTCCATCCAAGTTGCTGCAAATAACATTATTTCACGGCTTTGTATGGCTGAGTAGTACTCTGTGGGGAATGTGTGTGTGTCTGAGTGTGTGTGTGTATCACATTTTCTTTACCCATTCCTCAACTGATGGGCACTTAAATCAATTCCATATCTTTGCAACTGTAAGTTGTGCTGTGATAAATATTCAGGTATAGGAGTCTTTTTGATATAACGACTTCTTTTCCTCTAGGTAGATACCCAGTAGTAGGACTGCTGAATTGAATGGTAGCTGTACTTTCAGTTCTTTGAGGAATCTCCATACAGTTTTCTACAGAGGTTATACAGGTTTGTGACCCCACCAACAGTGTCTAAGTATTCCCTTTTCACAACATCCACACCTACATCTATTTTTTTTTATTTTTTAGTAATAGTCATTCTGATAGGGGTAAGGCGGTATCTCACTGTGGTTTTAATTTGCATTTTCCTGATGATTAGTGATGTTGAGAATTTTTTCATACATTTGTTACCCATTTGTCCATCTTCTCTTGAAAAACTTCTTTTCATGTCTTTTGCCCGCATTTTAATGGGTTTATTTGTTTCTTCCTTGCTGATTTGCTTAAGTTCTTTGTGGATTCTGAGTATTAGTCTTTTGCCTGATGCATAGTTTGCAAATACTTTCTCCCATTCTATAGGTTGTCTATTTATTGTTGATTGTTTCCTTGCTATGTAGAAACCTTTAAATTTAATTAAGTCCCATTTATTTATTTTTCTTGTCACTGTATTTGCCTATGGCTTCTTATAAATTCTTTGCCTAGTTCGATGTCTAGAAGAGTCTTTCCTATGTTTTCTTCCAGAATTTTTACGGTTTCAGGACTTACATTTACATCTTTAATCCATCTCGAATTAATTTTTGTATATAATAGGAGAGAAGAGTCCTGTATCATTCTTCCACAGATGTCTATCCAGTTTTCCTAGCACCATTTATTAAATAGGGAGTCCTTTCCCCCACGTACGTTGTTGTCTGCTTTGGTCAAGAATCGGTTGGTCATAACTATATGGTTTTATTTATGAGTTCTCCACAAAGGCAGGCACAAGAGCTGTCTGGGCAGGGGTTGAGGGTCAGCTCCCAGGCTGCTGGGGAAAGCCACCAGGGAAGGGCTGAAGCAGCCCCAGCAAGCCAAAAAGTATGCTCACAGGGGAGAGGCCATCTGAGACTCACAGTCTGGCAGGCAGGAGTGGGTTTCATTTTTCTCCTTCGCTTTCCCTGCAGATCTTCAAGCACCTGGCCACAAGCAGCAGCCCAAACTAGCTAAGCTCACCAACAATGCCTCCACAGGTCGGGAGCTCCCTGCCCGGGATCCCACCTCGGACTGAAAGCAAGGCTTTCCTGTGGGAGGAGGAGTGCTCCACAAGGGTGCTGTAGCTTGGACCCACACTACACTTTTAGTTCTGCTCATGTGGACTCCCTTGCCTACCAAGATTGGTTAAAAAATGTTTCCTCCATGCCCCTAGGCAACACGATTGAGTCCTGGGGTGTATGGGATCCATCCTACATGCCTGTCCTTTGATCCCCCAAGTTCAATACCTGACCTTGCCTGGGAGAAGCGTGCTGGTCTCAAGTTGCCCACAGAGTGCTCAGGCAGGCTTACTGTCCACTTTGGGGTATGCCCTACTCTGCTGGGGCAAACAGGCAGGGAGCTCACAGTCTGGGCACCCCTTCTTCTCTGCTGCAGGTCTTAAAGGGGAAAGGTGTGAAGCTCCACTGTCTGTGGGCAGCCTGGGTGTGGTGGGCATGCCGACAGAAGGTAAGCAGCCACTCCTGAGAGCCTCGGCTCAATCGTCTCTTGGGGCACACATGCTGACTCACATGGGAACTGCTGTGGCTGCATCAGCAGCTGTAAGCAGGGTAGGGAAGAAGGAGAAGAAGAGTCTGAATGGAGGAGAGCTGGCACTGTGGTCTCCTTTGTTCTAAGAGGCTCCCCTGGCTTTCTGCACTCTCCTCTCTCCCGAAGGCAGCCGGCCCTGAACATCCAAGCTCTGGGATCACAGTTCCCCTGGGACCCACCAGCTCACTGTGGCTACTGCAATCTGGGCAGTTGTTGGAAAGGTTTGTGTGGAGACCAGTGACAAGAAAACTGAATGGCTAAAGCTCCCCAGGCAGCAAAAAGGCATGCAATGGGTGGAGAAGCAGTATGGCACCTGCCACCTCGGCTCGGGTCTGTGGTGACAGGGAGCGACCCCAAGAGGGTTGGCAGCCTGGTGCTCTGTTCTCAGCAAGTTCCCAGTTCACGGGTAGAAACAGCTTTGGGGCTCATGAGAGTGGAGAAGATCTCCAGCAGTTCTGGAGCTTGCAGTCTGACAGAGCTGCGAGGGGAGGGAAAGCAAACGCCACACCTGCCCTTTCCACAGGGCTCCGAATTTCTTGGGAGTTGATCTCTGCCAAAATCTTGCTCCTTCTTGTTCTTCAAAACTTTTTCCCATGGAATCTCCAGTAGGTTCTGATACTTTTCCCTCAGAGTTACACCTGAGCTGTATGTTTTTTTCATCTAAAACTTTTTCTTCTCTCTGAGATGATCTGACGACTGATGTCTCTCATCAGCCATCTTGCCTGAACCTCCCAACTTGAAATTTTTGATAGAGAAACCAACAAATTCACCAAGAACAACTTCCATTTTTAATAGCTCAGAAAAATGAGATCAAACAAACTTTTAAAATTTGAATAAATTCCATAGTTTAATATATGCTACTAATGGTAATTTCTTAGTTTTATCATTTTATGAGTATACATGATGTTAACATTATTGCAAGTTGGATAAAGGGTAAAAAAGAACTCTCTGTACTATTTTTGCAACTCTTCTATATATCTAAAAGTTTTTCAAAGCAAAAAGTTAGAAAAAAATAATTCTCTCATCAAATATACGCTTTTCTCTTGTATATACTTGGTGTGGAAAACAAGGCCAATGCAAGTAGCCAAAGTGAGATATACTACTGGACACAAGTAAATCCTATCAGCTCAGACATATCCAATAAAGGGCTGATAACTAGAATCTACTTAGAACTCAGGAAAATCAACAAGAAAAAATCAAACAACCCTATCAAAATTGGGCAAAGGACATGAATAGAAACTTTTCAAAAGAAGACAGAATAATGGCCAAAAAACATATGAAAAAATGCTCAACATCTCTAATCATCAGGGAAATGCAAATCAAAACCACAATGAGATATCACTTATCTCCAGTGAGACTGGCCTTTATAAAAAAGTCCCAAAACAATAAATGTTGATGTGGATGCGGAGAGGTAGGAACACTCATACACTGCTGGTGGGACTGCAAACTAGTGCAACCTCTGTGGAAAGTAATACAGAGATACCTCAAAGAGATACAATTAGAAGTACCATTCAATCCAGCAATCCCATTATGGGGCATCTACCCAAAAGAACAAATGATACTCTATAAGAAAGATACCTGCACCCAAATGTTTATAGCAGCACAATTCACAATTGCAAAGATGTGGAAACAACCCAAGTGTCCATCCATACATGAGTGGATTAATAAAATATGGTATATGTATACCATGGAGCACTATTCAGCTTTAAGAAACGGTGGGGAGGTAGTTTTTAGTAAAAAATCAGGTCCCTTTGGTAGAGTTGTAAGGGATAAGAAAATAATAGAGAAAAATGGAAAATAGAAGAAATAAAAGAATATACAGAGACAAAGATATAGTTTTATAAGTTTATGAAGATTATAGGTAAAGTGGGACCTCAGGGGGCTTAGACCTTTTTTGTGGGTCTCAAAAAGTCTTGAATGAGATCTTATATGGTAACTTATAGGGAACAGTGAATAATTGTCAGGGGTAACAGATTTACATAACAACAGGTAGTTTTTTTTAGGTTAACAGATTTTTAAAAGGCTTTTATAGATTTTTTAATTAATTTTATTTATATGAGCAAATGGTTATAAAATCTTTTAAAGGTTAATTTTTAAGTTTTAAGGTAAGTTTATCACTTAACAGAGGGGTTAAATAGAGATATGTTGGCTCCATATTTATTAGGTTATTGTGAATGGAGACAGGTAGTCTAGAGTGTTTAAACAAGAGCTTTGTTTTTAGTCATTTGGGCAGTTGTCTGTTTTGGGGGGCTCTCTATTGTCAGTTTTCATCTTGTAGTTTTTAACAGATTTATTTTGTTTTACAAAGTAAATTTAAACCTTTAGGTTTGAGAAATGTGGCACCTTGTGGGATATAGCCGTTACTGTCTTTCAGAGACGTCCTTTGGAGTGTAACAGTATTTGAAATGTAAACTAACATGTTTACATATTTTTTTAGGGCAAAGCTCTGTAAAACTCCTAAGACAAATCCTGTCTGCAAACACGTTTATTTTAATTCATGGACCAACAAGAAACAATGGTGATATAGTACCTCTTGTAAACTCCTGGATAGAGCTGGAACGCATTCTACTAAGTGAAGTATCCCAAGAATGGAAAAACAAGCACCACATGTACTCACCATCAAATTGGTATTACTGATCAACACATAAGTGTGCATATAAGAATAACATCTATTGGATGTCGGGCAGGGGGGAGGGGGGAGGGGGAGGAGGGGACGGGTATACGCATACACAAAGAGTGCAATGCGCACCATCCGAGGGACGAGTGCACTTGAAACTCGGACTTGGGGTGGGGGGGTAAGGGCAACATATGTAACCTAAACATCTGTACCCCAATAATATCCTGAAATAAAAAAAAATCCTATCAGCTCAGAAATTTATGGGCTATATATCACTATTGATACAGGACTAATTTTTATGAGAGATTAAACATTTTTAGGAAGATTAATATTTAGTGCCCAGCACTGTGTTTATGCATTTCTAAATAGCATCAACTCGCACAGGCTGCTAGAAATAACTAGAAGAGAGGATATCTAATCTGACTTTGAAGCTAAATAGCTATATGAGTTCACATCATAAAAAAATGAAGCAATTGGATTAAATAATCATAATTTCCCTTTCATCCCTAAAATTATTCAGATGAGTTTGAATGACTTTTCGTAATCTAGTTACTACAATCAAAACCCAAAAGCCTAAACTGTTGGACACAAAAAACAGTTGAAACAAGCTTAAGAAGAAAAAAAAAATTACTGATTCACTTAATTGAGAAGGCCAGAAGTAATGCTAGCTCCATACAGGACTGGATTCAGAGGCCCAATGATGTCATCAGAACTTGGTTTTTCTCCAGCTCTTGGCTCTATCTTCCACCGAGTTGGCTTCTTTCTCTGGCTTCACACCATGGCCCCTGACAGCTCCAGGATCATAATTTCCCATGATTATCTCCGGCTGGACTATCTTGGCTGCCACATATAACCCTGAATCACTGTGGCTAAAGAGATAGACTCTACCCTGATTAGACAGGCCTGAGGCACATACTTAGCCCTGATTGAATTGTGGCTTGTACACCCACTGCAAATTTTCTGTTATTTTCAGCTGAGTGCCTTTTAACTAATATAGATTTCGATACCAGGAAATGAGACACTACAGAAAACAGACTGCTTTAATTAGAAGATGAAAGACAGAGAAAAGAGAAGACCCTATGATTTCCTCTACTATTTCTTACTGCTAATTTGGCAATCTTATTATACCATATTGAAGGTGTCAGTTGAACTATGGCCTCCTTTATGTTGAATCTCAGTCAATGTGCCTACCAAGGCTATAGCAAGTAGGGACTTGGTAAGAAACATGTTTAGAGTGCTTTTAGCACGTCTCGAGGCCTTCAACAAAGTCTTACTAGAAAGAGACAAACAAGCTGAATGTGGTCCACTATAAGCACAGAAGGAAGAAAAAATAGCTTCAGGGGTCCCTTTCTGTAATCCAAAACTATGGGAGTATGTGGATTAAAAAAAATAAGTATCCACCTTAATAAATATTAATGCTGGTACAGGTTGAGAGGTAGGTGGTTTGGAAGAATATAAGATTGAGGCATAAGAAAAACATGAGAATCAAACAAATCCTATTACGTATTCTAAGCCTGAGAAAATGTACAACATATTGATGTCCACGAACCCAAGGCTATTACTTCAAATCTTTTCCAGGAACAGGCCAAATGTAGACGGAAGCCATTAAACTAAAATTCTAGGACAAAGACTTGTTGCTTAGGAGACCAAAGGCCCAACCTCAAAGACCATGATCACACTAATATTTCCTGGTATGGTTACCTACACAGTGAAAATTACAAATACATATGGACCAAATCCTACTAAAATTTAAAGGAAGTTATAAATTAAAGAAATCTAAAGCTTGATAATAGTTATGACTTCAATCTTAAATCCCTTGGACACATATTTACAGGAAGTGAGCTACCAAATCTATGGCCCCAGAAAGGGCATCTTACCTCATGTCCCTCTCATATGCAAAGAAATAGATACGAGTAATCTCCTCAGGGAACAGGACATGGGTAATAGACAAGGACTGACCAGTGAGTTTATTCCAGAGAGCAGAACAGGATGCTGCTATACGTAACGCAAGGAGTCACCGCACTGCCAGCAGGCTATGGTTTATGCTAGGTACCAGTGAGCCACATGTGCTACTGCCCTTTTGCAAATAGAACTTTTGCTGTGCTTATCCTGTTCTTTCTCCACTATTTTATATTAAACACATTGAGGTAAAATAGTAGTGTTTTAGCCTTAATTACAATGAGCAGCTACATCTAGATGAGAGAGAGAAGAGAAATAACACCTCGACCATAGACCTGGAATCATAACAGTGGTGATTTTGAGGTTTCTCATTTTGGGCAAGAGTGAATGTATTTCATGCTGGTGTGAGCATTTTAAGGGCATGTATTTATTTGGGAAGGTGTTAAGTTAGGATTTTAAATTGTTAAAAGGGCAATCTATATTTAACACTTGGTTAAATCCTCAACAACCATCCCAAGCTTTCGGTGCACCCTAAATTGTCTCTATCAGAATGAAGGTAAGTGTTTATATTTAATATTTGGCAGAAAGGTGCTTTCTCTCCCACTAGACATGAACAGGAAGGCAATGGGATAAAGCCAACACAGAAGATGATTGGGCAGAAATAGGAAAGTAAATCAGTCCCTGATATCCTTATTGAATCCCTGGAACAACCAATCTTGGGAGGCCGTGCTTCCTCTGGACTTCCAATTATGTAAGATTAAAAATGTTTGGGATTTATTTTAGAGAGAGAGAGATGGGTTCTTGCCATGTTGCCCAGGCTGAACATAAACTTAAAACTGCTATTTTGTAAAATCAGGTTTTCTTCT
>RJWJ010047417.1:0-10976 GCA_004363605.1 Indri indri
GGGGGGAGAGGGTGGTTCAAGGTAGATGGGACCAGATCCCACAGGAGGCTATACTAAGAGAAAAATCAAATGTGAAAAGATCCTCCTACCTGCAGTATGGAGGGTAGTCTGTAGAGGGGGCTAGAGAGAGGCAACTGCTATTCTACAGGCAAGAAATTCATTCGCTCATTCAACAAACATTTACTGAGTGCTTACTGTATGCTAGGCACTGGGGATATAGCAGCAAACAAAACCAAGTCTCTTAGAACTTATTCTGTGGGATGATATGGACCAAGAAACAAAAAGAAAATATATAGCGCAATGTCAAGCAGTGACAGGCACTATGAAACAAAACAGAGTTGGGGATAGAAAGATGGGGAAATGGGGCCGCTGTTTAGGCAGAGTGGTTGGAGGCAGGCTCTCTACTGAGGTGATTTTGCAATGGAGATCTGAATAAGAACAAGAATCTAGGATGGCACAGCAAATGCTAAGCTACGAGGCAGAAAGACACTTTATGTGTGGTGAGAAGAGTTCACTCCAAATATATTTCAAAGGAAAGTTGTCAGCAGTGCTGGTGGGTTGGGCCTGATCATGCAATGGATGGAGGTGTCCTTTCCTGAGACATCTAAGACCAGGGGAAGAGAGAACATGTAGGGAGATAGAAAGCAAGAGTTTGGTTTTAGACACATGACTTTTGAGATGACCGCTCATTTTTTTAAATCAATAAACTTTATTTTTGATAGCAGTTTTAGGTTCACAGCAAAATTGAGGGGAAAGTACAGAGAGTTCCCATTTACCCCATCCCCATACACGCACAAACTCCCCCACCACAGTGGTACATCTGTGCGATTGATGAACCCATATTGACATATCATTATCACCCAAAGCCCATAATTTACACTGAGGTTCACTTTTGGTATTGTACCTTCTAGGGGTTTTGACAAATGTATAATGACATGTATTCACCATTGTAGTATTATATGGTGATTGTAGAATTGTTTAACTTCCCTAAAAATCCTGTTTTCCCTCTTCATCTTGACTATTCATTCTTCGTTTATGCATTCATCCATTCATTCTACAAATATTTTTGAGTGCCTACTACATGCCAACACCATTCTAGGCACCAGGGAAACATCATTGATCAGAACAGGCAAATATTCTTGCCTTCATGGAGATGGTTCTAGTGGGAAAAGACATATGATAAATAATAGAAATGGTAAGTAAAGCATGTAGGATGTTAAAAAGTGTTCAGTGCCATGATAAAAAAAAAAATAGAGCTGGCTGAGAAAAGCCAAGACAAAGAAAAGGATTTACATATATGTATATATGTATAAATCTGCAGGGAATAGGGAAAGTTCTAGAAGTATACACATCAAAGTACTACCACTAGTTTTCCCTGAAGAATCAGATTGATGTGAATGGAGGAAAAGGGGAGAGGGAAGCGGAAACGTGCACATTTTAATGTATGCATTTCTGCAAGGTTTGGAATTTTTTAATAAGAAGAATTGGCTTCAGTTACAGAGATGGAGGTAATTAGGACCCAGAGTTATTATTTGGGCTCCCAGCAACCCGTCTAAACTGGGTTCCAGTCTCAGCTCTGCCGTAGGGCAATTCTAATTCCTTCAACAGGTTACTTTACCTCCTTGGGCTGCCACTTCCTCACCCTTATCCCAAGAGTATATTATGGGGTCATGGATTTTCAAGCTGTGATCCCTGAAGGCTCTGAGGGACCCCTTCAAAGGGGCTCCGGATTGCCCATTTTCCTCCCTCCCCCTGCCCTGCAAACAGAGCAGCTCTGACTTAAATGGTTTTATACATAGGTCTGCCTGATGGGTATTTAAACCAAGAAACTTAAAGAAAGTTAAAAAGCACTGGGCTGGATAACCTTCAAGGTCCTTTATGTTCTAAATGCAATTAATTCTAAATATCTTATGGCAGCACTGAGAAAATATAAAACTTTAGTTATTTAGCCAAGTTTTTCATCAGCCTCAAACAACTTTATTGCTAATTATATTAATGTATATCTTACGTATATGTATATCTATGATATATTAGGTATATCTCTAATATAAAGTAAGAAAAACCTTTTCTTTCATATTAATTTCCTGTCCTTTCTCCACATATCTGCATTCATCAGTTTGCTACAGTTGGGAGAAAATAGGCCAGGTTGTTCAATACTCTCCAGGCAGGAGAGAGGGCTGTGGAGGCTGGGTGCCTCCATGCTGCCCTCCTGGGCTTCCAGTCACCACGGGATGTGTATCTCCACCCACCCACCCCACCTCCGGCTGCACTCCAGCCCTCTCCCTTCACCGCTTCAGGAAAATCTCAGCTATGTGTCTATGGCCTTGGTCCTTTATTGTGGAGGGATGAGCACCAGGTATCTCTAGTCAGCCATCCTGCCCTGCCTCAGCTCCTAGAGGCCTTCGTTTCTCCCAGTAGGAACTGGTATCATTGTTCTTTGGACCGTCTTCTCTCCACTGAATCTATGTGATTTTTTTTCTAAATTATTTAAAAAATAACCTTGAATATACTTAAATAAATGCTATCTTTTCCAGTAAATGCAAACAAGACAGACAGTTAAGACTATTCCTACATCCTTATTATATCTACTGAGATTTTATTTTACAGTCACACCAGCTCATAAATACAGTTACACCACAGGGTTTTTTGTTTGATTGCATTTTTAACAAAATCTTTAAACTGTAATAAACAGGTGAGTCAACTGTAAAAGAAACAAGACAAGCATAGATATTCTTTATATTCTTGCAGTATTGATACTGTACAATCTCTCAGTATAATGCCAATTATACATTGAACGCAAGATGTTTGTCGCTGTTTCTAGAAATTTTGCCGTATTTAACTTTGCATTCCCTGGATTCTTGTGTGATTTGAATTTATTTGCAATAGCAAGGAGAACTATTCTATCTTCTTAAAGTAATTCAGTAACTATATAAATAAAAGGATCTAATTGAGAATTAAAGCACCAAAATATGAGGACATTTCCAAAGCAAAAAATAAAACAATGGCATATTGCCATCCTTGATTAGTGAAAGTATTATCTGTGAATGTTTAATGTAAATTAAATTGCCCTAATAGGTGAAAGAACCCATCAAGTTCAACTTAGGAACTGGTTTTTCAAACACTTGAGAAATTCCCAAAATCTTTTAGTCAGGCATCACTATGGTTAACTTTTGAACTCAAGCACATTTTTTAAGGAAATCTAATCCACGTGTTTCAAATTCATTTTCACTTTATCCATCAAGATATGCTTTGTAAGTTCCTCCAATCCCTATGAGGTGTTTTACTGATAACAGACAACTCATCAGAAATGACCTTTGCTGATCTTAATAAGAGGCCTGAACCCAGATTGCCTTAATGATAACCTTAATGAATTTTGAAGCAAAAATAATCTTTTTATGGTTTTAGTCACACCTCTTTCCTTCCATCTCAAATACAGTGAATAAAAACGAAAATAATCTGACATGAAATCAGCAGATTGTGAGCAAGTTTTGCGCAGGGACATGTGAGTAGGCCATGCTACTCATTCACTTCAGATAAGGTTGGCCTGGAATACCACAATAAAATAATGCGGGAGTCGGGGAGGTTAGGTGCAATATACGAATCAAAGGGTCTACAAGGAATTCCCTTTCTCTTTCTCAATCCAAATTCTACACCCTCACCACCCCACCTTCTTGGAAAGAAGCCCGAGATAATTTCTATTAACAGGGAATTCATTTGTGTTCCCACCCTCTGTCACATTCTCCAGACAGAGGAGAGAGGAGGGTCTGGAGACACGTAGAATGCAAGGGGGAATGAGGGAGTGGGAGGTCCCCAGCGAATATCCAGTATCATAAGACCAGTGGAGCCCTTAGCTGCCTTTGCCCCACTCACCCAGTGCAGGGCCCAGCACTTGGCAGCACCAGCCCAGGAGCAGGAGCAGGGTCACCACCTTTGGTGGCCAGCTGACCAGGGCAGAGAATTTGATGCGGCAACAAATCCAGCCATAGTCAGCCCTTGCAGCCAGCATTGGCCTTCCCAGGCCACAAGTCACTGCCTTCACAGATAAATGACCTTCCCAAAATACTTCTCTGTCCCCTGAGAGGGAGTTCCTAGAGAATTCCACTACCTTCATAACAAGTTCCCAGCTGGGCAAGCAGAAATCCAGGCACTAGATACAATCTTCTCAGACCCTGGGGACCTCGACCAAGCTCAAGGTAGGACAGGAACAGCCCCTTGGAGCCTGGAGAGATTCCCTGGGCTCTGAAGTAGGATTCAATGTGCCTTGTTTAGGTTTCCAATAGCCTTGGCTCTGAGGGCTCTGTTTTAAATAATCCAGTTATCTAACACCTCTCACACACAAATACTTTATGGGATACCTGCTGAGAGTGTTGAGGGGTTGGGGTCCCAGGGCCAGAGCTAGAGTGGAGCGTCCTAATCACAACAACTAAGAACAGGAGTCAGCACCAAGGTTCTGAGTCAGTATCCTTGCGATATTACTGCAGGGTCTTGACCTTCTCTATCCCCAGTGCCTAGCACAGTGCTGGGCACAGAGCAAGTGCTCAGCACTGCACACCTCAGGGAAGGAAGGAACAAATGAACAAGCAAATGAAGAGCAAGGAGCAGGCCTGCCCAGTGCCCGACCCAGTAGACGATGTACATACTGTTAATGCACAGTCCTGGGCTTGCAACTGAATCACAATCTTTCTGTAGACTTGAACATTGCATATGACTCTTCACTTGTGGTTAGAGTAACAGCCCTTATTTAAGTAGGAAAAGTTAATTGAAACATAAAAGTGTGAAAACTCACGGAATCTGTCACAAATAAATTATCCTTCAAGCTCAGCACTGAAGAAGAGGCAGAATGGTAAAGATGTTAACCATTTGCTGGGAATGTATGCATGGTAGCTTTCAAACATTTGATATGTTGAAGAAAACACAGAATTAGTGGAAACCGATGGGAACTGTTAGGTGATTTTTAGTAAATGAGCTTCACTATCATTATTTATAATAGTAGAGAAGTGCAGGAGTGAGCCCGTTGGGGTGGGTAGTCCGCAGCACAGTCTCCAGCAGCCAGGTGGGAGCCAGAGGCTTTGGCTTACAGACTGAGCCTCTGCATCTCAAAGTCTTCTACTGCAATAATGGCCAATGCCTTGCATATTTGAAAGTTAATTAAGGGAAGCATCCAAAATGTATTACTTCTAAAAGCTCTTAGTATTTTTACTTCTAAATTCAATATTCACATTATAGGCTCTAAATTGTGGACATTAATTACAGGTGAATTCTCATCTGTAGGAAAATGTTAGGGGGAGGGGCACTGTGTGACTCCTCCCCACCCCCCCAGCCCACCCACATCTAGGAAAGGCCTGGGTTGAAGAGTGGACCCGGGGAAGACTTCTCCCCAGAGCAGGTACACATGTGGTGGCACCTTGTTCTCCAAACTAAAAATGGGAGCTGAAGAAAAAATAATTTAAATATCAATTTGTCTATACCAAATGATCTTCAGACACAATTCGTAGTTTCTACACATTTAGCACATCTGAGGCTGGTATCAGCTGAAATCATTTTATATATAAAACAGACTTAGTTGATCACTTATCCCTTGGAGGGCCAGCCCACTGTGATAATAGTGTTGTAACAGTTGATAGGTTAACTGAATCTATTATAGTACCGCTGCCCAATTCTTATTTCCTGTAGGAAAAAAACTTTTAGTGAAAGTAATTTTTTTTACAATTATCAAAGTATAATGTTCATTGTAAAAATTTGCAAAATAGAGAAAAAGCTGAAGAAAATCATCCTTAATCCTGTCATTTTAACACTGTGAGGAACTTTATGTGTTTCATTTCAGGATTTTTTTCTATGTTGGGAAATATTTTGACCTCATGAGGAAGGACTGTTTTTCAAAGATGCTTCACTTTTTAATCATGATTGTGAAAATTTAGGTTTGAAAAATATGGAATAGTTTAGAAGTACAATTTAAAGATCTAAACTAGCAATGTTCAACTATAGCTTCCTTTGCTACAAAATTTTAGCAGGATGATCTTTGAAATGGATTATTTTTGCTGAAACACTGGAAACAGACCTGTTAGCTGGCATTTTACTAATTTTATACGTAAAGAAATGTTAGATTTCTATGAGTAACATTTATCTCACTGCTGTATTGGATTCAAGATGTTGTATTTAGATAGATACCTTTCTTTAAGAGGGTATTCTTTTACCATTCCTTGGTGAAATATATTTCTTTTCTACCTATGGCATGCTTTGACAGTAAAAGTAAATGTAATAATTCCCAAAATTTTAACTTTCTTCAAACAACTTTAAAATATAAAAAACTGTTTATATCATGTTTTACAAATATTATTCACTGTTAATCCGCTTGTGTTCCAGTCCAAGGGTTGGCACACTTTTTCTGCAAAAGGCCAGGTAGTAAATATTTTTGGACAGAGACAGGTCATGTGTTCTCTGTTGTTGCTACTCAGCTGTGCCATTGTCGTGTAAAAGCAGTCAGAGATCACACATAAGTGGATGGCCATGACTGTGCGCCAAGAAAACTTTGTTTGAACAAATAAGCAGTGAGTCAGACTTGGCCCATGGACAGTAGTTTATCAACTCTTGCTCTAAGCCATCAGTTTTTTCCAGTTGCCACATTCACCAGGAGTTTTATGTCAAATGGCATTTGAGGGTTTTTGACCCTCCTTACAAGACATCCAGTCAGCATGGCTGATTGAACATGTGTTCATTCTCCGCTGACACCTAAATCCCACTTAAATAATGGCAATGGAATTGAAAGGTATAAGGTTAGGAGAATGGGGAAGAAGACAACAGACAAAGGATGTCGAGAAAGTGTTTGGCACAGGAAAGCAGATGCAACAGTACTCACTGAGCTAGCCCTAAACAGGGCCTGGGCAATACCACCTGTGGTCCAAGAGAGGCACCACAGAAGATGGATTTTGTACAACTTGGCTGAGATCTTTTAGCCATCACTGGAGGGGCTGCAAACTGCTCCTCAGAAAACCTGGGCCCTGTCACTGTTGAGCTACCACACTTAGCTCATTTGTAAAACCCGAAGTAATTGAACTGGGGAGGGGGCTTGTTCTAACTCTAATTATAAACATTTTGGTATTCAGAGGGCTTTTGGAATGAGGAGAATAGTGCCAACAATAACTAGCAGTTTAACATTCATTGCTTTCACTGCTATTAAGCTATTCTGAAACCCTTTCCCTCCAGCCTTCTTTCTAAGACCCAAGGGAAGTATTTGCTAATATTTGCAGTCACTCTTAGTAGCCATTGATGAGGGAGGGGCAGAAAACGGGAAACAAGAAATGCCAGAAAGGCGGCTTCTAGGATGCTGATTTGCATGTCAGGGTTTCTGTCCACAGAAGGAAGAGGCTGACGGAGGGAGGCTGGTAGCTATGGTGCCCACTGGGCTATGTGGTGTCTCACTCCACCACCCTGCTTGAGCCCAGTAAACAAAGGCTGTGTTAGGAAGCGGTGTGTTTGGTTGCGACAGATGCAAACTTCAAGGGTCGCTGGGGTCATATACAACAGGCTTCACTAACTCTGAACCATTAACTCCCGTCTCCTTTTCCCAGCAGAGTATTTGGAGAACTGATGAGAAAAAAACACATGCACAGTTGACTGGTTTTTTTTTCAGAGGTGAACACTTTTTGTACTCTGTTCTCTCTTTTGTCCCACAGCAGACGCTAGTTACATTCAGGTCCTGTGTGCTCTATTCAGAGGGAAAAACATTTGTACTTTTTGGGCAGGATTATCTTTCCTTTGATTTGACTTCCTTTACTCATAATAAATCTTCCTATCCTCTCCCTCCCTTTGATGTTCTCCTCTCCTGTCTCAGTTCATTGTGTTTGCATTTCCTTATCCCATGCACATTCCTTTCATTCTTTATGCTGCTGGTCTACTGTACTTGAGAACTTCAAAGAAAAACACCTCCCAATGTCCCAATACCCACAGACTTTGGGCTTTTCAACAGCAGCTTTTCAGAGAGCGTTTCATTGACTTTGAGCATCATAATATTGATGAAGGTGATGAGGGAGGGGGCTGGTTAGTGATTTTCAGTTTTGACAGAATATAAAGTTAAAATCGAGTAAAATTCAGCAGCCCCTCCTCCCCAAGTGGATTAGGAAAGACACGAAATACAAGAAGCCATGACCCTTCGCTGGCAGTGGAGCACTGTCTCCGCATCTCTGTTACCACTGGATGCTGTCTGCTCCTGGTGCCGTCAGAGACTCCAGCCTGCTGGACTTTACCTTGATGTGGATACCGAGGGCACCTGCACACCCAGGACCACCTGCAAGGACATCTGCAGACAGCCCTCAGTGTTTACCCTTGGAGTTATGTTAAGTGGCAGTTGTTTTGGGGGAAAGACCACCTCAGCAATATCAGAGAGAGGTAAAATTGTGGGCATTTGCCATGTTGGCCCTGCAGGAAGAGCTTTGGGCATCTCACTCAGAGCGAGATGCACAGTGGTTCAAACAGGCAGGAGGAGTTATAATCTTAAAAAAGAAATAAAATTCACCCCACCCCCTTTTGTTACAGCCTTTATTACCATTTTATTCTTGAAGCAAAATGCAGTCACATCATTTCCTGTGAATCACTGAGTTTGATTTAAGTTGCTTTTTGTGAATGTGATCTCCTAAAGGTGGGACATGGAGGGAGGTCTTTTGTAAGTCCTCCTTCTGTACATGCTTGGAAAATAGACTGCCCCTGTTGCCAGAAATAGTTTTTGGAGTTCTATTCCAAGAGTTGCCGGTGGATCTTAGAGGTCATCCAGCCTAAGTTGACTTCAAAGTTGTCTATCATGGTCAAGGTCTTTACAAATTTAAAAACAAAAACAAAGGCCACCAGGTCTGGCATGGTCTTTGAGGACTGCACAATTGAGCCCCTACCCCTCTCCCCTCACCACTGTGCGCCAACCCCATTGCCCAGGTTCTTTCCCACTCAGGACCCATATCGGGACCACTTTGCCCCTCACTGTCCACCTCACTCATTTCTACTTGTCCCTTCCTCAGAGCAGCTGTCTTGGACCCCAACACAATCTAAATTTTCTACTCCTGTATTATTTTTTTTCTGTGTTTTCTTCCTTCATGGTACTTATCACATTTGTATTTTTGTATATAATTTTTTATTGTTTTTCTCCTCCACCAGAAAAAAATAGGTAGCACCTCTTTTATAGACTACTGCATACCAAATGTCTGCACTGTAGGAACTCAGTAAATGCTTGTTGAATGAGTGAGCTTTTGAAAATTCTTATGAGTTTTTGTCTATATTATAATAAATGCCTTTTAATATTTTTTTATTTCTTAGAAAAAGTCTTTATAAAGTATTCTGTTAGCCCATGTTAATATTTGTATGCCTGGACATTTGGGATTTTATTTTTACTTCTGTTTTGACCACCTTCTTCTTTACTAATGCCTACCCGCTCCAAAAAGAAAACAGAAAAATAGGGAATTATTGTAAATTATTGAGCAAAAAATTTGGCACTTGATCTTGGATTGTTCTTTTTTTTATTTAATCTATTCACATATTCCTACTATCTTGTTTTTAAATTGTAAGACTCTTGATGAGTCTTTTTATGGTTTTAGCCCCCAGCCCAATGCCCCATTCTTGGTAAATCCCCAAAGGATTTGTTGATGATGATGCCATTAGACATTTCCCGGAACAGGATAACAAATGAAATCAACCTCCCTCAAGCTTAATGGCTATCCTTGTTGTTACGGCAACTACACCAATGAAAAGTAATCTGTAACATTTTTCAGAACTTGTCTTCTAAGAGTACAATTGAAAGTACCTTCCCCAGAGACTTTCGGTCTAACTTGTAGCCTGAAGAATTGAGTTTCCTTTACACTAGAATTATATTCTAAAATTGGCTTTCAAATTCATGGCACATCCCTAGAACTGGCTGCCCAAAATTAGTTGCTTTCTATTCAATGAAACCTCATTTAGCAGTGGTAAATGAAACAAGGTGACCCCTAACTTTCTCATGTCAGCCACATGATCATGAAATCAAATTAGAATAAATTGTGGGCATCTTAGGAAACCAGACTTGGTTAGGAGTTGCTATAAAGCCACTTCAATTGTAGTAAGAGCTTCAAAGAGTTTGATACAGTTGATATACACTACGTGGAGGTCCTGCGCACCCTGTACCAACCTGTCTGACATAATCAAACCTCCTGGTAAATACATATCACTCTCACGTGCATTCTCTTGAGGCCTGGTGTGGCCAGGCCAGAAGGTCTTAGTTCAGAATTGCCAACTGAAGAGAGCAATGTGATGGATGACTCATATATAGACAATCTTGGGCTCATCCTTCCTTCCTTGAGGGAAAAAAATGTAAACAGACCCATGTTAGTGGAGTTTAATAATAAAATTTCCTAAAATTTTCTGTGCCCCAAATCTGGTTGCTGTTACGCATTTTGCAGAATTGCAAAGTAATTGGTAGCACATGGAATGGTACCTGCAGGGGATCATGGCTTGCCTGCCTTATTTGCCTCTGTACAACTTTTGATAAATCTCTGCTTGGTAGAGCCAAATGTTTATTTTTAACATATGGGCTTCTACTGACTCAGTGTGACCACAAAGTGACTCTGTTTCATTGCCAGAAATCAACTACGTTACTATCAAGCAAAAAAAAAAAAAAAAAAAAAGTGTGTGTATTTGATTTAAAATTCATATAAATTCCAAAATTACTTTCATGTCTACAAACTGTGCTAACTCCTATGAAAATACCCCAGATTTATTTCTGATCATGTGGATATTGACTACTTTGTATCCTTACTGTATGGACATCTAACTTGTATTTGGTGACTATCAAGAGTGCATGGTAGGATAATATTGAGTTCTTCCAAATGAACTTCCCTTGAAGTTTTATGATTGGATAAGTAAGTGCTGCATCAAGTTCCTCTTCCCAGAGCTGAGTGAGACTCACTGCTGTTGTTGGAGAGTTCATTCTTTCTAGTGGATACCAAAAATTCACTGGAGAA
>RJWJ010047418.1:0-10963 GCA_004363605.1 Indri indri
TCGTGTGCACTTAACAGGCTTCCTAATCTATATTCTGAATTAAAATGGTTTTGAGGATGGATATGGTTAATTAATCACAATAGCTTCCCAAGTCTGAAAAGAAATATTGAGATTCTGGAGTGGTGGGAATTACAAAATTATCTAGACTCACAGTTTGCCAGAAAACCAGATCGGAAAATAAGGGGTAAGATGTCCAGGAAAAAAACCAAAAGGCACCAGCCAGAGCCAGCTGTAGACAATTAGAAAGCGCAGGGCCTCACCCGTGTGAACCATCCTGCCAGGCAGGACATCTGCCCTTGCTGAGTGCTGGAAATCAGCTGTTCAGGAAGAGCGCAGGCTTCAGGCAAAGGGGCCCTCCTAGCGGAAAGTAGGTTCCCTACCCAGAGAAAGCACTTCTCCAACTCTCAACAACCAGTTCATCAGGAGGGCACCCTCTTTTTCCCCCTCTAAACCTGTCTCCCTGGGTGCTCCCTGTAAACCAGGGACAGTCTCAAAGGCTGAATCTCACCGGGTTCTCCTCCAAAGGATTGGAGGTCCAAGCCACATTTCTGCAAGACTGAAGGAGGGGGAGGACCTCCCACAGCACCATTGTCTGAGATGCTCTTTGACGTGTGCTTCCTTCTTCCCCTCCCAGACCCGCTGAATCAGAATCTCTGAGGCTAGGGCTCAGGCATCAGCCTTTTTAACAAGCTCTCCAGGGATTTCCATACACACTCAAGAGTAAAAACCACTAGACCATAAGCAACTTAAAAAAGAATGGTGTGTTGTCCACTGCAGTCTTCCTAGCACCTGGCACAGGGTCTACAACCGGTAAAGGATCGGCAATCGTTGAATGAATGGATGGATGAATGAATGAGTACCAGAGGCTGCTTCACCATCATTTGGGGTGGGAGTCGGGGGTTAGCTCGCAGAGGAAGGGTCTCCTGGAGGGCTCAGGCCTGCCTAGGCCAGGGCAAGGCCTTGGGACTCTTGCTTGGGGTCTGGCATCTCTGGGTCTGTCCCTTTCACCTCCCTTTGCCCTGCACTGGAGCTCAGCCACATCTGCGCAGCCCCAGCTCTGGCCCAAAGCCCAGCAAGGCCACCCTGCAGTCAGACACTTCTCTCTCCAACAAACTGCCAGACCAACCAAGCTTCGCTCTCAGGATTGGAATTTGCCAGAGTGGGAACCGGCCTCAGATTTGCAGACAGCCACACTGCCTCTTGCCAGGAGGGTGGTGCTGGGGGCCAGCCCCAAGAGAGGCCACAGGAACTCTTGGCAGTTTAACCCTGATTAAACCACACAAAGCTGCCATCCAGGCTTCCCAGCAGTAAAATCTGCCCTCCTGGGCTCGCTCTAGTTTGCCAAAGCCTCTGGCCACCCCCTCGCAACCCCTGGCTTCCAGACCAGCAGGCCCTTGCTACTCCTCCCACAACCTCACCTAACCCTCCCAGAACAAGAAGTCCTGAACCTTCCAAGCTAATGAAGTTATCAGATGCAGCCCCACAGCCTCACATTTGCAGGGAGCAGCTCACTTTCAACACGCCTTCATTTCTGTTATCTCTATCATCTCATTTCGTTCTCCTGACAGCTTTGCTGGAAATTATTATTACCCTTCCTGACAGTACAGAGAGACAGAGCCAGGGCTCAAGGTTGCACACCTGAGAGGCAGAGCCAGCAGCAGGACTGAAGTCAGGGCTGGCACCTTTGCTCACACCTTGGACAGACCTGGGAGAAGGCAGCAGGCCACATGGTTCTCAACCGTGATTGTGCTTAACACTCACCTGGGATCCCCCGACCCTCCTCAGAGCATTCTGTGGGTTCAGTGTGCCTAGGAATCTGCATTTGAGGAAACACTTCCCACTGGCATGAACAGAGCATTTTAACATGCTCCTAGAGACCTCACCCATTTATGTGGTCTACAAAAATGAATAATCTTATTGGTGAGAATTTGAAAGCCCTTAGAAAGGAAAATTGTGCCTGAATCTATCAGACCCTTGGCCTGAGCTGCACTGGGGCCCTCTTCAGAGTGATTAACCTGCTAAAAGGAGATAAATATGGCCTAAGACCTTTAGCCTACTGCCTGGCAGATTGGTAATACTCAACAAGTGTTGGTTTCTTCTTCCTGCTCTTCAATGCCAGCAACCTCTGGTTGTATATTCTTATATTAATTTTGAGTTTTGCTTCATTTTTGCTTTTAGCTATTTTTTAAAAACACTTGTAGTTGCCACAGTTTTTTTTTTTTTTTTCCTGTCTTTTAAATTCCTTGACCTTTTCTTTCTCACACTGAAAAATGTCTTGGAGCTCAAATTGGAGCAGTCAATTTATTCCCACCTGCGTCCCGCTTGCATGGTGCTATCGTTCCACAGCCGAACCTTCGGGCCCAAGCCAGCTCTTCCACCCACCCCACCAAGGCCATGCAGTGTATTTCTATTCACTGTGTCCCCTGCCTTGAATGCTCCCTAAGGTGGGGAAGGTGCAGAATGGTGCCTCCAAGCCTGTACTGCCCCTCAGGTCTATTCCTGCATAAGATGCTCCTCGAGTGAGTGTGACAAGATGATAGTTATGGAAAATGAAGGAAAACGTAGGTTGGCTCTGACTGTGTCTCCTAAGCTCTCACAGATCTAGAGAGATGCTGGTGCATCTGAGATTTTTTTATTTTTTTAGAGATGGGGGTCTCACTCTGTTGCCCAGGCTGGAGTGTAGTAGTGCAATCATATCTCGCTGCAGCTTCAAACTCCTGGGCTCAAGTGGTCTTCCTGCCTCAGCCCTCCAAGTGGCTAGGACTACAGGCACGTGCCACCGTGCCTGGCTATTTTTTTTTTTTTTTTAAATGTTTTGTAGAGTCAGGGCCTCACTATGTTGTTCAGGCTGGTCTCGAACTCCTGGCCTCAAGTGATCCTCCCACCTTGGCCTCCCAATGTGCTGGGATTACAGGCATGAACCATTGTGCTTAGCCTTAGGTTTTAATAAAGTGATCTGCCATCAATTTCTTCCTTCAAATATAGTGCATGTTCACTCCTGAAAAGCTTGTTATTAAGACGTTTCTCTCAACATTTCTGTTTTGCTCACTTTCTAGTCTCTTGCAAATCTTCACATACTTACTTTCTAATTATAAAAATGCATGTTCATTTAGAAAATTTGGAAATCCCAGAAAAATATAAAATAAAGTATAAAATAGAAAAACATCACTAATGATCTCACCACCTAGAGTCCTATTAACATTCTGCTGTCTATAGTTCCATTCTTTATATACACAGAATTTTAAAAAACATATCCGGAACAGCTGGCTCCCTGTGGCCTCCCCAGACAGCAGTCTGGATGCAGCGTTCTGCGGCACAAGGACCTGCCAATGAAGACAGAGGTCCCTGAGGATGAGCATTGGAAGTGCTATGTCTGATGTCAGAAAAAGGGCCATGTCCGCCCCCGCCCCCAATGTCCTAGCATGCTCAATTTACGCTCCAGGAGGGCAAGCCCAGGCTTTTGAGCAAAGGTGGCAGCTAGTGGCTCAGTCACCAGGCAGCTCTGCCTGTCGGCTGATGTGGAGATTTCAGGCCAATGAGCTTTCCCTGGAATGCAGTTTTGCTTTTTCTTTTCATCTCTTATTTCCTTCTCTCCTTTCTCTTGTGGGATCTGAGGAGCCAGTTTGTGGTTCTTTGCTATGGCAGCCTTAGCACATTAACTGACCCAGACTCTTTCCAGGTGGTTCCAGGATGGGCCCTTCGCTTTCCCTGCCCTGCAATGGGCATTAATTGGGAGCAAGATTGGTATGTGTGCAGTGGAGAGGAAAGATATTCTAGACAAGAGAATTAGTAGGAGCAGAACAGGCTCTGACAGGGTGCTGTTGCAGTGGGGGGAAAGGTGGCAGTTAGGATAGTGGTGCTAACCAACATTTATTGAGCACCTCCTGGAAAACTGTGGCTCAGAGAAGTTAAACATGTCCAAGATTAAGTAAGTGGGGAAGCCATAGTTTGAACCCAGGATCACAATGGTTTGTTTTCAACTTTCCAAACAGAGAATGGAGTTGGTGCTTTAAGGCTCACGCTGATCTTCCCTTGGAGGGTTTAGCCTGGGGCTGGGTTGGTTTCCTAGGAGTAGCCTGACCTAAAGCAGTTCTTGCCTATTAACCTCCATTCCAGACGTGGCCACTGGGCAGGTCCGGTGCTAACCCAGCCAAACCAGAGCAGAGGAGTCAGGGCCGGAGCCAAGTTCTTGCTCCAGTTCTCTCCGCAGCGGCTCCTGGCCACTGTAGACCACCCAGGGTGCCTGCACGCTGGCCAAGAGATGCAGGGAGGTTTGGGCACAGCCACGTTTACTCCTATTAAAAAGGATTTGTAACACGGCTGCTTAAGAAAGCCTGAAAACAAAATCAAACAATCTCCCAAAATGTTGAGATTCAGGGAAAAAGGTTGAAACCTTCACCCAAGCAAGAGGCCTGGAGAGAAGGAGCCAGGTTGCGGCTCCAGCTTTTTTTTCCTAGTTCAGACAGTCAGGGACCCAGCTGTCTTGCCTAACCCTGGAGTTTTTATGATCAAACAACACATGCGTCACTCCAAGAACTGTGCCTATAAAATCTTCCAATAGGAATCCCTTTTTTGCCCCTGGAGGCATAGATCCCAAATAGGTCAACCGTAAACCCAGACAGATCCTTGTGGCTACTGAAATGCAGACATGGTCATTCTGACAAACACTTCAGCATGGTGCTCGCTGTGAGCCAGGGTTCCTAGTGCTTTGTATGTGCTAATTCGTTCCATCCTCATATTTCCTCCTAACTTGCCTGAAGTCAGGAAGTGGTGGGATTAGGGTTTGAAACTCAACAGTCCAGAGCTTGTGCTTTTAACCACCATACTATTCTGCCTTTCTTAAAATATTTGGGGAAGAAGATCAGCATTTTACCTGTTTAGCATGTATTAATAATATCCTCACCATCAAAACCAGGCATCAGGCAGCAATTGTCAGCCCTATGTTCTTTCTTTCCTTCTCTGCAGAGCTGCTAAGTACAAAACTCTAGGCTACCTGCTTGCCCTTCCCCGCTTCCCTCAGCACCTCCCAGAGGGCTTCACCTTCCAGTTGTCTGTTCTACACATAAGATGCTCAGGGGAGAGGAGTAGATTATCACCATGAAATACTTGCAAGTCCCCAAATTAAGCCATTAATCCCGGAAGGCCTCATGAGTTATTTAGACAGTGTCATTGCAACTATTAAAACAGTGGTTCATAAGCTTTACTTTGTCTCCACCAGCTCAACCGTGGATCTGATAGAGTGTGAAGGGAAGGCTGAGGCAGCTTGCTTCTATGTCTGGGTAGACCAGGTAGACACTCCCAAACCCTGCAGCAGAGCTTCTTTGTTCAAGATCCAGCAAACTGCCGGGTGCGGTGGCTCACGCCTGTAATCCTAGCACTCTGGGAGGCCGAGGCGGGTGGATCGCTCAAGGTCGGGAGTTCGAGACCAGCCTGAACAAGAGCGAGACCCCCGTCTCTACTAAAAAATACATATATATAGAAAAAATCATGCCGGGCATGGTGGCGCATGCCTGTAGTCCCAGCTACTCGGGAGACTGAGGCAGGAGGATTGCTTGAGCCCAGGAGTTTGAGGTTGCTGTGAACTAGGCTGACGCCACGGCACTCTAGCCCAGGCAACAGAGCGAGACTCTGTCTCAAAAAAAAAAAAAAAGATCCAGTGAACTGGGACCTGCTCTCCCCACCCCCCAATTAGCAATAATCACATTTCAGATAAATCTCATTGGCTATGATGCCACTGCGCAAAGCTGCTCCCTGCAAATATAAGGTACCCATTGTGGTGGGGGAAGAGTTTTACAAGTCCTTTTGGCCTTTAAAGTCACCCCTTTCAATACCTCTTGACATGCAGAAGTGGTCCCTGGTAGAAGGGAATAAATTCACTTGGAGCAGAGCAGCCTCATCGGACAAAAGGGATTGTATTGGTCAGACAACATCATGGAAGTCCAGGTTATGCTGCGGTAACAAACCATCCCTCCAATCACAATGTCTTAAAACCACAAAGGTTTAGTTCTCTCATGATTCCTTGTCATACATGCCCCAGAACGAAGGCTGGCTAGCCAGAATATTGCAGGTCTCCACAGTAGAGGGACAGAAAGCTCTGGAGGGCCTGACGCTGGCAGTTACACACTGTGGCCCAGGAGCGGACATGTTGTTTCCACTTGTAGCCCATTGGCCAGCCCTAATGCATGCCCCCGCCCAGCCACAAGGGGGAAGTCAGCACCGCTATGTGTCTGAAAAGCAGAGTCTGAAATATCTGAGGGACTCAGCCTTATGACCTCTATAGGCGTGGGGACCCAGGCCCCCTTTCTGCTTGAAAATCATTACTACAACCACACTGACTAAGAGTAGCATGGACGTGATGAATGGTATCAGAAATCATCATGGCCAGGTATAACTCCAACCAGCAAGGCTGACTAGAGCCTTGATTGGATTTTCCTGGTTGAACTAAATTAAAATGTGGGAAGACAATACATAATCCCTTAGAAAAATCAAACCGAACAAATCTAAACATGGATAACAAAAGACCATCGTGATGCCATTAATGATATTGTGATCAGAAAGAGGATCCTGTAATCTGATTTATGTCCAAGGCAGGACAAGCTTATCTTTTGGGATAATTAGACAAAAAAGGTCACAAATAATGCTTGTAAGTGTGTAATGAAGGAAAACTTTTTTGAGAATAAAGAATATTCCTCTATTCTTTAAGAAATACCTGAGTGCACAATTGAAAATTATGTCTCCCTATTGACTGGAAATTACACATTATGCTGGGTATGATGTCACTTCATGACATGGGATAAAGGGGTGGGGGGGGGCACTTAGCTCCCATAGGGAATTCACCAGATGCTAGACATAGGCATTTCAGACCAGTTTAGACAATACTGCTATTGGTGTACTAAGATGGAACAATATAGACTGACATACGTTGACTAATGTTATGGGCTGAATTGTGTACCCACCCCCTGACATTCATATGTTAAAGTCCTAACCCCCAGTGCCTCAGAATGTGACTTCATTTGGAAATAGGGTCTTTAAAGAGTTAATTAAGGTTAAATGAGGTCACTGGGACAGGTCCTAATTCAATATGACTGGCATTGTTAAGGAAGAGATTAGGGCACATTCAGACAGAGAAGGAAGACCATATGAAGACGCAAGGAGAAGATGGCCCTATACAAGCCAAGGGGAGAGGCCTCAGAAGACATCAATCCTGCTGACACCTTGATCTTGGACTTCTTGCCTCTGGTACTTTGAGTACACAAATTGTTGTTTAACTTGTCCAGTCTGTGGTTCTTTGTTATGGCAGCCCTAGCAAACTATTAATAATACAACCAGTATATCAGAAACTTTTCTGTTTAAAAAAAAAAAAAAGGTAATCAAATCTGACAAGTTTTGATACTATTGTCTCAATTAGTAGAAACCCTAAAACCTATATGCCCACTGTTTCTCTAACTTGCCTCTCCCCAAAATATATTGTCCAATTAGAGAGCTGAAGTCAGCCTGAAAACTGGACAAAACTGAACATGGTCTTTATTTCAGGACTTGGGGTCTTACTGCCTATTCCATAGGAATACTTCACCACTTGTATTATCTGTTGTAAATTTGTATTAGCAAATTATCCTGAAGTGTAGTAGCTTAAAATAATTATATACATTTATTATCTCTCACAGTTTCTGTAGGTCAAGAATGTGGGGGTGGCTTAGCTGGATAGTTTGGCTACGGTTGTCAGAGGTTTCAGTCAAGATGTCAGCTGGGGGATACAGTCATCTGAAGGCTTGACTGAGGCTGGAGGTGGCTTTTTCACATGGTTGGCATGACAGTGCAAGCTACTGACGAAACGTCTGGTTTCTCCCCTGTAGACCTCCCCATAGAGCTGCTTGACTGTCCTCACAACATGGCAGCTGGCTTCCCCCAGAGTGAAGCAATCCAAGAGGGAACACACTGGAAACCACAGTGTCTTCTATGAGTCATCTTGGAAATTTTGCACCATCATTTCCACAGCATCCTATTGGTTACATAGATCAGCCCTAGTTAGCATGGGAGGAGACTACGCAAGGGCACGAATACTGGAAAGCAAAATTCACTGGGTGCCATCTTGGAAGTGGCTACTACATTGTTCTATCCCAATTTTGTCAACATTTGAAATTTGACCTTTCTTCCTAACAGGGACCCCAGCATGACAATTTCTATACTGACATCGGATTGCTGGTCCACTTATAGGGACCTTTTCTGTCTTAATATTTCATCTGAGTTGTGACAATGCAATACCCACCGCTGGTATTTGGGTAGCCTTCTTTTCTGTCCCTCCAACCCCTAGTTTTCAAATCTAATTCTATCTTGGAAACCAGATTAGATGAGCATTATAATCCCCATTTTATAGATAAGGAAACAGAGCCATGAAATAGTTAAATTGCTTACTTAGCTCACCATTACAGCCAGTACAGAGCTGATACCAGCACGCAGGCCCCATGACCCCAGGAGAAGGTTCCTTTCACAAGGCCGCACTGTTTACTTTGTCTAGTGGTAATAAACACTCAGTACTTGCTTTTATCTTTTCAGTGAGACTCTGCAAACTAAAAGGGTGCCTTTTTGAAACCGATATTCAAGGTTCAGATAATCTAATCAGAGAAATAGGAAACTGCTTCTATCAAAGCTTATCACTAAGTCATCTTTTCTTCACTTCATGTTATTTCTTAAATTTTTATTTTCTTCTTAGAATTTCGTATGGATTTTTTTCCAATCCCAGGCTGTGCCTCTACTGACCAGTGGATGAGATTAGAATTAAAAATTAAACTCTTGCAAGAAAATCAAAGAAAGAGAAGGTATCACCTTCTTATATTTTGGGATATTTTTTCCCTTTCAGCATCCCACTGCCAAACGAGTCGATCAAGGTCAAACTGGGATTGCTGGCACCCATTGAGTAGAGAGGGCCGTGAATTTCTAACCTCTGTCAAGATCAGGATGCCAATTGGCAGGGGAAGCTTACAACAGCAGATGACCCCATTTAATTTTATTCCTTCATTAGAACAAGCCAAAGATGAGAGAGTTGTGCTTCTTTGGAATTCTGTGTCTGTCAATGTGAGGCCACACTATTTGGGCAGACCTGGCACAGGTATGGTCTGATAATTTCCTGGGGGCAAAGATGTTTTTGTCACTCATGCTGATCCTCATTCCCCTGGGATTTTGACTCCTAAAGCTCTGGGCATAATTTTATACCATTTTTAGCCCCATGCTTGATGGAGCATCTGAGATTGGGCACTTTGTCATGAATTAGCTAAATTCAGATTTGGAGAATTCACTCAAGCTGGGGTCATTACAAGGAGAACAAAGAGAATTCGGCAAACTGACAACAGTTCATATACCAGATGCTTCTGTGGTAACTCTGCCCAAACTTGTGCTTTCTCTCTCTCAGTCTCTTTTTTTTTTTTTTTAAAGAGAGAGGGTTTTGCTCTGTCACCCAGGCTGGAGTGCAATGGTGCGATCATAGCTCAGTGCAGCCTTGAACTCCTGGGCTCAAGCGATCTTCCTGCCTCAGCCTCCCGAAACTTGTGCTTTTGATCAAATGTCAAGTACCTATGCTTTAGCTCTGTCCAGCAAATGGCCATGGCCATGGTTTTGTGCTTTGTACTTTTCTTCCCATCAGATTGGCCTCATTGCAGTGAGACTTTTGTAAATGGGTTACCCAAATAATTAGATATATATGTAGAAGTGTGGGAACCTTGGGTATCGAAATTCTCTAATCACCCAATTCTAGGTGGCTTCCCTCTTTCAGAATAGGCAGCCACCCCAGGTGGGCATTCTAAAGCATTCACTGCCATGAATTGTCCCCAAACATGGGTGCTGTAACAATGCCAACAAATGTAGAATGTGGCTGGGCGCGGTGGCTCATACCTGTAATCCTAACACTTTGGGAGGCCGAGGCAGGAGGATCGCTTGAGGCCAGGAGTTCAAGACCAGCCTGAGCAACATAACGAGATCCTTTCTCTACAAAAAATTAAAAGAAAAAAAATTAGCCGGGTGATGATGCACGCCTGTAGACGTAGCTACTTGGGAGGCTATAAAAAACAAACAAAAAAACAGATGTATTACACTTTCCAAGGGTTTTTGTGTATGTAACTTTATTTGAGCTTGCCAGTAGCTCTGTGAGCTGAATAAAGGCAGATGTGTTTAGCCCCATTTTTAAAGGTGGACACTGAGATCCACAATGATAAAGCAACTTTTCCAAGAAATAAACCAGTTATCAGTGTAACCAGGACTAGAACCAAGGAGTGATGGTTAATTTTATGTGTCAACTTGTTGGGCCACAAGATGCCCATATATTTGGTTAAATCTTTCAGGTGTGTCTGCAAAGATGTTTCTGGACGACAGTGACATTTGGGTGGGTAGACTGAATACAGATTGCCTCCCTAATGTGGGTTGGCCCCATCAAATCGGCTGAAGGCCTGGATAGAACAAAAGGCTGAGCAAGAGGAACCCCATTGCGGGGAGGTAGCTGAGCTCCCCGCAAAAAACCGGGTCCCTTTGGTAGAGTTGCAAGGGATAAGAAAATAATAGAGAAAAATGGAAAATAAAAGAAATAAAAGAATACACAGAGACAAAGATATAGTTTTATAAGTTTATGAAGATTATAGGCAAAGTGGGATCTCAGGGGGCCTAGACCTTCTCCTTGGGTCTCAAAAAGCCCCGAATGAGGTCTTACATGGTAACTTATAGGGAATAGTGATTAATTGCCAGGGCTAACAGATTTACGTAACAGCAGGTAGTTCCTCTCAGGTTAACAGATTTTCAAAAGGCTTCTACAGATTCT
Organism: Indri indri; assembly: GCA_004363605.1. Lineage (NCBI taxonomy): Eukaryota > Metazoa > Chordata > Mammalia > Primates > Indriidae > Indri > Indri indri. The sequence goes on from RJWJ010047418.1 coordinate 10,802, forward strand.
TTAACTAATTCTATCTATGTGAGCAAATGGTTACAAAATCTTTCAAAGATTAACTTCTAAATTCTAAGGTAAGTTTATCACTTAACAGAGGGGTTAAACAGAGATATGTTGGCTCCATGTTTATTAGGTTATTGTGAATGGAGACAGGTAGTCTAGAGTGTT
>RJWJ010047419.1:0-10976 GCA_004363605.1 Indri indri
AGCAGCTTTTAAGAGAGCACTGGGGCTCGTATCCCAGGAACTTGGGGAGACGGAGCCAGATCCACTTCCGCTGTACCAGGTGTTTTTTGCTGGCTTTTTACTTTTTATTTTGAAATAATTCTTGATTCACAGCAAGTTTCAAAAAAACAGCAGACAGGTCAGTGTACAAGTTCTCCCCAATGGCCACACCTCACATAACTATAGCGCAGCATCAGGGCCAGGAAACTGACGTTGGTATAATCCACAGATCTGATTCTTCAGACTGCACAGTCTCAGGTGCTCGCGTGTGAGAGGGAGCATGGGTAGGTCTTTGCGGATTATATCACGTGTTAGATTCGTGCAGCCATCGCCACAGCCAAGAGGCAGAACTGTTCCATCACTACATGTGTGATCTTGCCAAATAACCTTGATCATTTCCTACCTGGCTTCCACTATTTGCTCCTTATCAGTGACTTCTGGGCCCTTACCCTTCACAAGGACTGTGCCCTGAATTCTCTACCCAAACAACTGTGCCCCGTGGGAATAGGACCTGCTTTTGGAGAGAGTCTGGCTTGGCTGAGCAAGCCCTTCTGCCCAGTAGCCTCAGATTCGACTTGAGAAGTCTTGAAGGAGGCTTTTTTTTTTTTTTTTAAACTACATTGTCACTTTTCCCTAGAATGGATGCAGGGGTTTTCGTTTGCTGGCATACTGAAGGCAGCTGGTGATGGCTTCCAGATGCAGAATATCTGCCTCCCCTGTGGCCTCAGCGGAAAGCTTTTGGTGTTTAACATGCAAAGCACACAAAGCACACAGAGGGCAGAGGCGTCTCCCCGGGCGGGCTGGGAGAACAGGGAGGCAGAGAGGACTTTGCGAGAGGCTGGGGGACAAGGAGGCTGCCTGCTGCTTCCTCTGGGAGTGTTTGTCCAAGAGCAGGAGAGGGTGGGGTGGCACAGGCGCAGTCACGGAGAGTGTGAGTTCCTTCGTAGGACAGGTGTAGGCCTCATGCAAGAAATACTTCCTGACTCTATGTATCTCCCTGAGAAAGCGAGATATGGAAAAACCAAACCTTCAAGACCACTAAAAAAATAATAAGGGATACTCTCTTACCTTGGGCTGGCACTTTTAACATTTCAGAGTGCTTTTCTAGCATTTTGTTCCTTGGATTCTAAGAATGCAAGACTGTGTACGTGAACCAAAACCAACAGATTATCTTAATTAGCGTCCCAGAATGTCAGGGCCCAAGAAAATGGAGGCCCAGAGAGGGACAGTGACTAACTCAAGGTCAACCAGCTTCCTGATGATGGAGCCCAAAATGAACATCTTATGTCCGTAAAGTGATACCTCTGTCGGATCCCATGACACTGATTTTAAATGAGTCAGTTAACAAAAACAACATATTGTAGTGATGTACAAGCGGGGCTGTATAATGACCAACTACATTTTTGATTCTTAAGAAAGTGATTAAATCCCACAATGGTTCTCAGTAGTTGCTGGGGTTTGTTAGGTTTTGGTTTTGTTTTGTTTTGTTTTTCCCTGTAATATCTCTCACCACACGAAGGCCTCAGGAGTTAGAAGTTTCAAGATTCTGCAAACCCAGACTCCTAAGTCACTCCAGCACCTGCTGTCAGGCCCACCCTCTCTAGACCATGCAAATGTGCATTGTCAGGAACCTGAACTCAGTGAAGACATTCTTTTGTTTTATACCCTGTGCTAGCATTTGGTCCTGGGGGAAGGAAGGAGAGGAGCAAACTCACTGCCTAACGATGAATTTACCCGAAAAACCTAAGGGAGATTGAGGGCTTTACACTTCCAATCGGTTCAGTCTGCAGGTACTTGTCTGGCAGGACCTGTGAGGCTATAGAAGTATAATTCACGTTCTCCAGTGGCTTACAGTATAACTGGGGACAAAAGACGTGTGCATCCAAGGGAATGTTCAGTAAAAGACCCATCAACACGAAAGTTGGCACAGGAGGAGCTGTGCCTGGTGAGGGGCCGCCAGAACTCAGAGAAGAACAGCTTAGGCACTGTGGCCCAGCAGCCAGAAACATGGTTTTGAGTTCTGATAGAATTACGTGCGAATTCCATGTGTTCTAGGTGCCGAGTCTGTGACCTTAGGTGCCTCACTTGGCACTTAACGAGCCTAGGTTATCACCGTGTAAAATGAGGATGATAACTGGATTTACCTCCTAGGGTTTTTGTGAATAAAAATTAATAAAATAATACATACGGATGACTTAGTACTATGCTTGACCCACTGAAGGCATTTGGAAAGTTCTAGCTACTGTGGCTGCTATATTCCTTTGTCGTTGTAATGGTAAAGACTTTGGCTGGGCCTGAAAGATTATGAGAATTCAGAGTAAATAAGCTTTACACACAAAAAGTGTGTGTGAAGTGTGGAGGCAAAACTGTATAGGGTGTGTTCCAAGGGACACAAATGAGATGCCTCGTGGGAGTGGCCGGATTCCGAGGTGGACCGTAGGTAATAAGGTTAGGAAGAGGGGTGGAGACCAACTGGGCGAGGGCCTTGACTGAAAGGAGGGCGACTGGGCAGGCGGGTGGGTGGCTTGTGACCCGGGAGAGGTCATGACAAAAGGTCACTGGCTTTGGAGGAGGGAGCCGAGGACGGGAGGGGGTGGAAGGAGGAAAGGCCAGCGGCAGGAGATGAGGCTGTGGTCTCACGAGAGGGGTCAGGATCACAGGTGGGAGCGACGAGGAGGAGTCCAAAGCAAGCGGTTGCTGGACACCAAGTCAACAGAGCTCGGCCATCCGTGAGTCATGAGAGGCCAGGGAAAAAGAAGCGCAAGTGATGAGTTCCACGTTCAGACAGTGCAGAGAAAGAGGGCAAATTCTCATAGTCATTCACCCACGCAGTCATCACGATATTTTTTGAGTTCCTACCAAATGCCAGTCCCGGGGGAAACAGCGGAGAGTAAGATACATAGAACTGTGAGCTCTGCCTTCTTGGAGCTTCTGCCTCATAGACGTGGGAAGACCGGGAGGAAGAGCCGTGCGCGAAGATGATGAGTTGGGCGCGAAGAGATGGTGGGTCTTCCACGGGCACTGTGGACAGAGCATCTTCTCCGTGTCAGGAAGTCGGTGAATCTGCCTTCCTGCCCTGTTCCTGCTGGTTGAAGGACTTTGGTAAAGCCACGCTACATCTCTGGGCCTCAGCTTTCTTGGTTTTATAAGAGTGAGTTAGAGTGAATAATCTTATCGCCCTCAGAGAAAATGGCACGTGGGTAATTGGAGACACAGGGCCAGAGCTGAGGAGCAAATTCACGGAGGGGAGGTGTCTGGGCAGAGTGGTAATGAGGTTGTACATTTAAATATGCATCAGTACACAGAAAATAGGAGACACTTGGCAGAAATTGAATGTGTGTAAAACGTGCTAAGGAAACATTCCTCCTACTACCAGACCTCAATTACCCACATGGAGATTGTCTACCTTGTGAATGATGAATAGCAAGTTTTAAAGCCAGAGAAGCACATCCTTGTCATCAGTGCACGTGGGAACCACCCCCAGCCCCCAGGCCTTCTCCAACACGTGTGTGAGCTCAGGGAATCTAACACTATTTTATTAACTTAAGAAAAATAGGAGTAGAAGATAAATTATTGGAGTATCAAGCTTCAAACTAAATGATATGTGAAATGACAACCAATGGGGCTTATCTGTGATGCCATATGCTTTATTAAAAGGAGAAAAATCAAGAGCTGTTTTTTCAAAAATAATGTACTCTTCACATAGATTTTTCTTTGCTTGTTCTGACATTCCCCTTCAAGAAGGAAGAGACTGGAATACTCCCATTTTCCAGATGATAAAATTAAGTTTCCATCAATGTGTGTCATTTGGTAAAAGTCAGCAGACAAAATTAAGCCTAGACCTCCACACCTAGCCTACCGTCAATAACACGCCCAGCCACATTTTGGGCTTTCTGTCTACACAGACGCGTCCCCACGCAGCCATGCCAGCAACAGGAGCAATGAAAAAGTAACCACAGAAGCTGCTACAGGGCAGAGTCCCTACTCCCCTGAGCAAGCAGGCAAGTGCGCACTTCTGTTGGAGCCGGGAGAAAGGACGCAGGCGGCGGTGGCTGAGCCCCGTGGAACTGAGGAGCTACGAGTGTGATGCTCGCGATGAAGGAACTTGGCACCCTGCCCCTCCAGACAGCGGAAGGAAGCACTAATTGCTTCCTGCTTCTCCAGAGAAGCGAGAAAAAGTAATTATCTGGGGATGCCACTCTGTGAGGCTACTGAAAGCTGGTTTTATGGGCTGGTCCCACTCTTCACTGCTTGCCTAGAAGGGTGAGAGGTGCTACATTTAAGGAGAGACAGGCAGTTTGATGGAAAATTGGTCTGGAGGAAGAGACCTCAGAGAGATTGGCCAGTGGAGAAATCAACATTCACTACATCAGCAGGGAAATGCCTACTGTATGCAAACACGGTGCTAGCTACCGGACAAAGACACAGCGAGCAAGAGAAGGAGAGAAAGACAAAGAAATCATAAACGGAAAGACATAGAGGAACAAAAGAAATGAATTGGGAAAAAGGAGAGAGGACACTCCACAATCCAGCAAAGCATAACAAGAAAAAGAACGCGGGATAGATTGCTTTTTAAAAAAGTCCCCTTGCCCTGTCTTTCCCAGCAGTTGTGTTTTCCTCTGTTTTTCAGTTTCTGTTTGCGAGGACTCTGTAGGACATGCATTCCAGAAGGGAAAATCAATAACCCCTGTCTCTGCCAGCTAGCAGAATTTGGAATTGACGCTTTCAAAACAAAGCTGGGCAGGCAGCCTTTGTGTTTCCTAGTTAGTCTGTGTCGCTGCGCCGCCCGCGTCTGCCCGCCCTCCTGCTTCCTGAGATTAATGAGGGCTGTCTCCGCCCCGGTGAGCAGGCGGTAATCTCGGGTGAGGGCGCGGGAGGTGTGGGGAGGGACACAGCACCCATTCATTGGCAGCATCTCTGCCTGCTAATCACAGCAGCCATGCGTTTTGTCATGGCACCCGGAACAGCGTCCACACTCCCACTTTATGCCCTGCAAGGCTCTACGTGATCTGGGGTTCCCTCACTATCTCATGCTTCCCATGCACCTTTGCATTCCTGGAACACCCCAAGTCCCTTTCTGCCCCAGGACCTTTGCACTTGCTGCTCCCTTTGCGTGGGATGCTTCACCCTCAGAACTGTCCATGGCTGGCTCCTTCTGATCCTTCAGGTCCCAGCCCAAATGCCACCTCCTGCCTCCCACTGCCCTCCCTCTCTATCCCATTACCCAGTTATATTTCTTCAGAGTGCATATGACCCTCTGAAACTGACTCACTCATTTGTCACCTTGTCTCTGGATGTCACACTTAACGAACATGTGTATGCCCGTTTCAGTCACTGTAGTGTCCCCAGTACCCAAATGGTTCATGGCAGAGAGTAAAGTTGACAAAAAATGTATTGAATGAATGAATTTGTTTATTCATTTCACAAGTGTTTGCTGATGGTCTATTACATACCAGAAATCCTGTACAATTATTAAAATGTTTAATATGAAAATAGTGTATATTATATATGCTATACTTATAGAAAGAGTAAGATGTCATCCTTGTATCCAAAGAACTCACGGTCTAGTGAGGGGTAGACTATATACCAGCAGTGGGAGTGGGCTTCATTGTAGATAAGGCCAAGTATGTGGGGAAGCCTGGGGAGACAGGTTTGATTTGGGCTTCATTCAGGAAATGACATGAGTTGGGTCTTGAGGGATGAATAGGAGTTCACCCGGGGGAAGGGCATTCCAAGCAGAAGGAACAACATGTGAAAAATCACCAACATATGCAAAGGGACAGAGGTGTGTGAAAGAGTTGATGCTCATCAGAGGTTTGTGGCTGGCGCACAGCCAGCAAGAGAGGCAGTACAGAGCGATGAGGTTAGTGAGTCTGGGAGCTGCGGGGTGGGAGGACCTTGAACCCCCTGATCTCTAGAGCAACAGGGGTCCCCTGAGGGGTTTCTAATAAAGGAGTGGCTTGATCAGATTTTCATTTAAGTAAAACAGCTCCTGCAGCAGCGGGGAGAGTGGACCTCTGAGGAAAGACTGAAGTCAGGGTGGCCAGTGAGGAGACTGTGCAGTTGCTCAGAAAGTTTGGGGCCTGAATCAGGCAGGCAAAGTGGACCTAAAAGGCAGAGTCCTGCGGGCTAAGCAGACAGTGAATTGAGTGCCTGCCCCAGGGCTTAGGGAGCGAGGCAGAGTGGACTTCCATGCAAGCCGACTGACGCAGCAGTGGTGCCTGGCTCTCATCACGAAAGGGATGCTGCATCTCGGAGGGGGATTTGGGGAAATCTGCTTATTCTCAACAAGGCGCGCGTGGATTTATCACCTCCCCAAGGTGCAGCACGTTCTCCAGCCTTTCCTGCTTTGCCTTCCCGGTCGAGTGTGTCAGTTCTGAATTGCCGCTGGGGGAGGGTGGACTGGACCCCAGTCTGCTAAGTGCTACCTGAATACACTACCTACCGAAAGGGGTTGCGTCTTTCGGAAGAATGGGCATGCTTAGAGCTCTGAATTGGGCCGTGCAAAAGCAATATATGTAACCAAAGTGTACCCCCGTGATATTCTGAAATTTGAAAAAAAAGAGGAAGAAAAGGGTTGAGTCCGCCTGGTGCTCATGTGGCTGTGTTCCCGCCTGGCCTGGCGCGCTCGCTCTCTCTGTCTCCACCCCCCAGCTCCCCCCACCCGTTTCTCCCTCCCTCCCTCTCTTCCTTTCTCCCTCCCTTCTTTCCTTCTGCTCTTCCCATTTTTTCATTCTTCCTTCCACAAATCATCATCGACTCCTTACTCTTGCCAGACCTTTTAAAGCAAGTCCTGGAAATAAAAAGATGAATAAGATACAGCCCCCGCTCTTGAGAATTTTTGTCTGCAGAGGGAGACACACAGATACACAAGGAGCATATACAACACGATAAGCACTCCCTGGGGCGCTCTTCTAGATCCGCCCCGTGGCCAGCAGCGTAAGTGCTCTATAAATACCAGTTGATTAGTTAAAGTAAATTCCGCGAAATGAGAAAAATAGTGGAAGAAGCGGGTAAATTAGACTCCATTTGTCTGACAAAGATATGATATAGCATTATCCAAAGGCAAAGAGAGGCCAGGGGTAAGTGCCCCATCCCAGAACTTGCGGCGGGGATTGGAAGTTCATGGGTAACAAGTAGAGTTCCTTCCAGGCCAAGGTTACACAGCGTTGTAGATCGTAGCAGAGGTCCTCTGTCAGGCTTTGTCTATTTCTTAAAACACTCCCCCCAAGTTCTGTCTGTTCAGTTGTCTTTCTCCCACAATACCCTATAAGGTAGGTAAAGGGAGAGGTCAAATCTGCCTCATTCACTGTTTTGTTTTCGAGAGTTCATCCTATGCCTGGTACATAGTAAGTGTTCAATAAACAATGAATGAGTGAAAGAATTAATGACTTTACGAACAAAGGGACTCCAGCATTTAGAGAACAGCTAAAACCCTGAGTGAAAGGGCATGATTATATCTTAGCAAAGAAGAATAAATTCAAGGCAGCAAGAACCAGCCCACAGAAGCCTTCATGTTTTAGAGGGATCATGGAGACTGTTATTCTTAATCCAGCATTAAAATTTCTTATCTGGGACAATTTGATTTGTGGTCCAAATTTTATTTAACTCATCACGGATATTTAACCCCTTTGAGCCCTAGATCCACAGCAAGCAAGGTGTTTAAAATAAGCATGTACAATAGAATCCCATTTTTCCTATGCTCTGGCAAGGAGGCACAGTGATTCTCGGAGTTGGGCTCAGGGGCCTTAGGAGACATTTGCCATCGGATTGAGCTATTGCCTGGATATTTTCAGCTCCAAAGAGAAATGTAAGGGGGTTAAGAAGAGAGGAGATGAGCATTACCGTGGAGATCACATTTTGAGACCCTAGTAACTGTTTATGTTCTGATTCTTTATCTTGTTGGGATCAATTGATAGGGATTAAAAGTCTGAGTTTTGGAGGCTTTTTTTTTTTTGAGACAGAATCTCTGTCACCCCGGGTAGAGTGCAGTGGCATCATCATAACTCACTGCAACCTCAAACTCCTGGGCTCAAGCAATCCTCCTGCCTCAGCCTCCCGAGTAGCTGGGACTACAGGTGCATGCCACCACACCCAGCTAATTTTTCTAATTTTCTGTAGAGACAGGGCCTCCCTCTTGCTCAGGCTGGTCTTGAACTCCTGAGCTCAAGCAATCCTACCCCCTCAGCCTCCCAGAGTGCCGGGGTTACAGGTGTGAGCCACCACACCTGGCCTTTTTTTTTTTTAATTCCAGCTTTGTTGCTTACTACTTGTGTGACTTTGGGCAAATTTCTTAATGTCACCTAATGTATAAAATGAGGAGGACGCTAGTGAGGACGCTAGTCCAACAGGGAAACTACGTGCCTTACATTTATCTAATGCTTTATGGTTTGCACAAAGCCTTCATGTGTTTTATCTCGTTTAACTACCACAACAGTCTTGCAGGATCCTTAGAGGAAAGTTTACTTTCCTTTAGATACAGAGGGGGAAATTAAGGCTGAAAGAAATTCAGCAACTCTCCCAAGGCAACAGAGCTGGTCCTGGCAAGGCTAGGGACAGGGTCTCAGGATGAGTCTGCACTCTCAGTAGGTGCTTTTCTGAGTGGTTAGCCAGGAAAAACTTCGAGATTTGGTAAGCATGGAGTGCTGTCTTGAAGGAAATAGTGGATGCAGACAGACCAGTGGGGAATGTTGGAAGAGCATTTCTGGCCTCCAGCACCAGCCAAGACCCAAAGTAGGAGTAGGCTGTGCTGGTCACAACTGGGAAAGAATGTCCGAGAAGACCATCAAGATTGTTTGAAAGTGTGTGAGCTTCTTTTTTTTTTTTTTTGAGACAGAGTCTCACTCCCTTGCCTGGGGCGAGTGCCGTGGCGTCAGCCTAGCTCACAGCAACCTCAAACTCCTGGGCTCAAGCAATCCTACTGTCTCAGCCTCCTGAGTAGCTGGGACTACAGGCATGCGCCACCATGCCCGGCTAATTTTTTCTATATATGTTTTTAGCTGTCCAGTTAATTTCTTTCTATTTTTTGGTAAAGACGGGGTCTCGCTCTTGCTCAGGCTGGTCTTGAACTCCTGAGCTCAGAACGATCCGCCCGCCTCGGCCTCCCAGAGTGCTAGGATTACAGCTGTGAGCCACCGTGCCCGGCCTCTTTTTTTTTTTTAATCTATATTTTTAGGGCAGTTTCAGGATTACAGAAGAATTGATCAGAAAGTATAGAGAGTTCTTATATACCTTCGACACACAGATACAGTTTCTCCTACTATGAACATCTTGCATTATTGGGTTATGTTTGTTACAGTTGCTGACCCAGTATCGATACATGATTAACCGAAGTTCATGATTGACATCAGGATTTACTCTTTGATTTGTACATTGGATGGCTTTTGACACATGTACGATGACATATGTCCACTATCACAGTATCATGCAGGATAGTTTCACAGCCCTCCAATCCTCCGCGCTTCACCTGTTCCTCCTTCCCTCCATTTCCCCGAGCCCTAAAGTGTGAGTTTTTAAATGTGCAGGTAAATCCCTTCGTCTTTTCACAACTTACATTTATCCAGTTTTCCTGACTCTAAAAACAAGAGTGTTCTGTTTTCTTCTTTGGGAGAGGGTAAGTGACACCCCACATTTATAAGTGGCGTGGGGCAAGGCAACAGGAAACCAGGACCAGATGCAGTTTCTCAGGCACAGGGGGAGGTATGGGGGTGAGAGTCCCGAGAACCTGCCCGGGCCTGGGGCTGTGTTCTCTGTGGAGACTCTGAGGATGTTAGGTAATGGTTAGGTAATGACTCAGGTTCCGGAATCAGGCTGCCTGGAGTCAAATCCTGGCTCTTACCACCAATGTGATCTTAAGCAAATTGCAGATCTCTTTCTCAGCCTCAGTTTCCCCAGATATTAAGTGGAAATAATGTTACCCTCCTCGTGGTATAGAGTAGACTAATAACTGTTATTAGTCTAATAACTAAGACTAAAACTTATTGCTGCTTTTATGCCATCTCTGAAAATTAATTTGGCTCAGGTTGTCATATCTAAGAGACTAAATCTCCCCTTCCTAGACAAATGCGTATCTAAAAACAAAGGCAATGTGTTGAGTGTCCTAACTCCAAGATAACCTTAACTTTTAGGAATATTTAACTTCACTCCTTCTCTTATTTCTTTGAGTGGGGCTGACCAATTCTTACTCATGGCTTATAATGGGACAGGTATAAAATAGGTCAGAGAAAAAGAGGGTGTACCTTCCCATCTCATCCCCGCCCCTTGTCCCCAGTGAGAAGAAAGTACCACAGAGCCCAGGAGTGCTGTTTGCCGCCACAGCTATGCTGTTAACTGCTGCCTGCCTACGGTGGGCTGACAAATGGCCCCTCCAGAAATGTTCACATCCTCATCCCCAGTACACCTGCATCTGTACCCTACGTGGCAGAAAGGACCTGTGCATGTGGTTAAAGTAAGGCTCTTGGAACAGATTATTCTGGATTATTTGAGTGGACCCAATGTAATCAGAAGGGTCTGTGTAAGAAAAAAGGCATGTGTTGGGAGGAGGAAGAGAGAAAAGGCTGTGTGACGGGGAGAATGAGGATAGCCTATCCTGGAAAAGGCAAGATAACAGACTGATCTCTTGAGCCTCCAGAAGGAATACAGTCCTGCCAACACCTTGACAGTAGCCCAGGGAAACCGATCTAGGACTTCTGACCTCCAAACTCTAACCTAACCTGACCTCCAAACTCTAACCTTCTGAGCTCCAGAATAAACTAATGGGTTTTTTTTTTTTGAGCCACTAAGTTTGTGGTAATTTGTTATAGCAACCCTACAAAACCAGTACTAATATTGTCCTCCGACTGTCACTTAACCCCTTCGTCTCGGTTTCCTCATCTATTAAAATAAACCGTCAACAGGTGATCAGGCAATTGCAAACTGTGTTCAGAGAAACTCTAGTGTTTCAAGAGGCCACAGGTAAA
>RJWJ010047420.1:0-10968 GCA_004363605.1 Indri indri
CACCTCTCACAAAAATCAACTCATGCTGGGTAACAGACTTAAACCTGAGGAGTGAAACTATTAGAATTCTGGAGGAAGATGTTGGAAATACTCTTCCAGACATTGGTCTAGGCAAAGAATTTATGAAGAAGACCCCAAAGGCAATCACAGCAACAACCAAAATAAATAAATGGGACCTGATCAAATTAAAAAGCTTCTGCACAGCCAAAGAAACTGTGACAAGACCAAACAGACAACCTACAGAATGGGAGAAAATGTTTGCATGCTACAAATCCGATAAAGGGTTGGTAACTAGAATTGACTTAGAACTCAGGAAAATCAAGAAGAAAAAATCAAACGACCCTATCAAAAAGTGGGCAAAGGACATAAATAGAAACTTTTCAAAAGAAGACAGAATAATGGCCAAAAAACATATGAAAAAATGCTCAACATCTCTAATCATCAGGGAAATGCAAATTAAAACCACAATGAGATATCACTTCTCTCCAGTGAGACTGGTCTTTATCAAAAAGTCCCAAAACAATAAATGTTGGTGTGGATGCGGAGAGATAGGAACACTCATACACTGCTGATGGGACTGCAAACTAGTGCAACCTCCGTGGAAAGCAATATGGAGATACCTTAAAGAGATAATAATTAGAAGTACCATTCGATCCAGCAACCCCATTACTGGGCATCTACCCAAAAAAACAAATGATACTGTATAAGAAAGACACCTGCACCCGAATATTTATAGCAGCACAATTCACAATTGCAAAGATGTGGAAACAACCCAAATGTCCATCAATACATGAGTGGATTAATAAAATGTGGTATATATATACCATGGAGTACTATTCAGCTTTAAGAAACAATGGTGATATGGCACCTCTTGTATACTCCTGGATAGAGCTGGAACACATTCTACTATGTGAAGTATCCCAAGAATGGAAAAACAAGCACCACATGTACTCACCGTCAAATTGGTATTAACTGATCATCACATAAGTGCACTTCTAAGAATAACATCTATTGGATGTCGGGTATAGGGGAGCGGGGAGGGGAAGGGGGGACGGGTACATGCATATTCCAAGAGTGCAATGCGCACCATCCAAGAGATGGATAGGCTTGAAACTTGGACTTGGGGGGCAGGGGGGGGCAAGGGCAACATACATAATCTAAATATCTGTACTCCCATAATATGCTGAAATAAAATAAATAAATAAATAAATAAACTGGTTTATCTGATAAAACAGAATAATTATTCACTATTGTTAATTAATCACACCAAAACTAGCATTAAAACTATAGTTTCAAATCATTGTTAAATAATTTTTAATGTTATCATATTCATAAAATCAAACTTTTTGTACATATTAAATATCTAGTTATATTATCTCCATTTAGAATTAAACAAGCCAATTTATTTAATGTTTAAACAATTTTCTTACTAACAGAAGTTGCCTTTTTAAAAATCTGAATATTTATGGATGTCAGGAGATAAATACTTATTATCCAATTTTTAGTTGAAGTACAGTATTCGTGTCAGATTTGAAAACATTGTGTAGTATGAAAGAGCCCAGTTTTAAAAAATTAGGAGATATGAGTTGAGTCGTGAATTTCAGTACCTTTACGTACACCAGAAAACTCATATAATCTCTAGACATCACTTTTCCTTTCCATAAAATTTACGGTGTTACATTTCATCCATGGTCCATTATAATTTTAAATGCTTGTACAAATATACAAAAGTCTATTTAGTGTTATTTTTTCTTTTAAATCATAGAATTTGATTAACCTGAAGAATTTGCATTGTACCTTTCCATCTTTTTGATCCCTCAGAGGGTTGTGATACCTAAGTAAAATGAACATATTATGAAGATTTTTCAAAATTCAAAATTAGAAATCTTATGTCTTCTTCATTCTGTAAATTAACATAATATTAATGAACACCACCATGTGCTAGACACTTCTGTTGCATATCAATGGCTGTTACAAACTTCTGTCTTCCAAGAGCTTATACAGAAGTTTTAAACCACCCACCAATGAGTTCTACAGCTTAGAAATATATTTGATTTGGCCTGCCGTGCTGACTGCATGGTTTTTCTTATTTTTATTTATTATATTTGTTAATTGAAAAGTGATTTTTTACATAAAAACATGGATTTCTGCTTTATTGTGAAAAAAATCAAAATATGCCTTCTCTTGCATGACAAAAAATGACTGAAAGTAATAACCTTCTATTTTCAGGTAGGACCATCACTCTTCAGTTGATTTTATACGCATTTACCTGCTCGTCCTGGCTTTTTTTTTTTTTTAGTTCAATCCATGGTATACAAATCTAAAGTAGCTGGATAAATATCTCATTTAGGGAAGCCATATTGAACTAAATTTTCTGTGAGATCTCCAATATCAATACTAAAATAGCCAGTATATATACACAAGTGATGATGTTGTTAAGAGATTAGCACAGAAAATAGGATAAAAAGAAAGACATAATACACTTGTGAGAATCCAGGTCAAGGTAATTTGACAAAACATTCACACCATCTAAATTAATTTGTGGGTTAGGCTATTTATGTATAAGAAGAAGGAAATTCTATGCAGATACTTTTCAAGCATTAACCATTTGGGGATAAATACTAGCCATTTCTTCATCTTTGAATTTTACCAAAGTGTTTATGTAAGCCTTTAGGACACACTTAAACAGTATATAAAAAATAAAAAAGAACTGTAAAGGAATGAGAAAATTTATCAGTATGAAAGAAGAAGAAAAGAAAGAAAAGGGGATGATGTATTAAGAGAGAGAAATAGAAAAGCAAAATCAAGGACTAGTTTACATAATACTTTTGATGCCCAGCTAGGACTTGGTGGCTATCTGGTATACTACCAGCTAAACAAACAAAGGAAACTAAAACAAAATAATAATTTTAGTTCAGAGATGATATTCTAAATGAGTATGTAAATATTGTGTTGGGTTACTTCTTTTTGTTTAACTTGTTATTTACAAAGTCAACTCCATTTAGTATAAAAGAATTATCAAAAAGTTTCAAAACAACATAAACGTCCATCAATGGAGGTGTTGATTGAAATAAATTATTATCCTTTATAATATAAAACTTTGTAGCGTCAAAACCAGGGCTGATTTATCTATTAGTGACAATAGCCATAGAATCTAAGGTCCACAATACTTTTAGAGACCCACAAAAATGTGTTAATTTTAATTTCTTTCATAATCAGGAAAATAATCATCATAAATAATTCAATCTGGTTTATATTAATCTTTACACCAGTATAATCATAATATAATTTTAAATTTTTTAATGGAGATAGGAGCTGAAGAATGTCAAAGTGCCTGAGGCCTACAAAAGTCATAATTCAGCCCTGAATGAAAGGATAAGACAATTCTCACTATGTACTGATAATGGGATAATCTCCAAGCCATTTTTAAAAATAGCAACAACCAAAAAGCTCAGTACTGGATTGTATATAATGTATACTACCATTTCATTTGTTTTAGAAAAGAAAACTTTTATACACCTTGTGTATGTATGAATAACTTTGGAAGATAGACAAGAAACGTAAAACATTATTAGGCTTTGAGAAAGCAACTGTATATCTGGTGAATAAGGCTGAAGTTTTTCAGTAAATATACTTTTGTATATTTTGAATTTTGAACCATGTAAATGTATTATCTGTTTAAAAAAATTTACAAAAGTAAAATAGGTTTTCATAATATGGAATCAACTGATCATTAGGATGCATTTCTCCTTCTACGGCATCAATGTATACTTTCAAATTAACAACCCATTTTAAAATATAATGATTATTATCCAGATATCACATACTTTTTCTGTAATTAAAACACAAGTATTATGTCTCCAGCAAATTCCAAGTATAGCATCAGCTCAATTAAGGACTGGCAAGATTTTGTAAAGATTTACACATTCAGTGCCTTAATGAAGTTTGGTTTTCTTTTCTGAGGTGCCTGTCTAGTTTCTAGGTTTTAAAAATACAAATTTCACTCCCTTCCCTCCCTCTTGCCAATATGAACCACCAAAACCTAACATTTCATTGAAGAAGTCAGTTGCAGACATATCTATTACAGATTATAAACCCCATGGTGCTTCTATCCCATGGCTCTGCAGTGCCTCAGTAAACTCCGATTGCTAAAGAATGCAGTGTGCATTTCTCTTTTTTTACCTGGTGACACTGATGCTAAGAAAGATTGTTTGGTGCACATATACAGCCAGTCATAACACCCTTGTCTCAAAAGCATTAATCTCTTTCAACTTTCCTTTCGAACCTGATAGTGACTCACTTTTTGTTCATTGCCAATACACTATCATGATCTTGGAAATACTACATTACTGCATGGGACTAAATGTTCATTAATATAATCCTCCTGTGCAAGGCCTAATCTTCTCCCAAGTGATTATGGCAGTGAGTGAGAGCCATCCTAGTCCATACCTGACTCTGTTCTCAAACACCACCTTCCTTTGTTCTTGCCTATACTTCAACCACAGTCTCAAGTTTACTTTCTACAGTTGTTATTCTGTGGGTTGGTTGCTCAGCCACAGTCAATGAGAGCCATTTAATACTTAGTGCTTGCCTCAGCTCTATCCACTTTTGCTTTTCAGCCAGCTGACATAACATTTAAAAAAAAAAAATCTTTAAGACAGAGAGATCCTGCATACATAATACCCTAAAATGAGGTCACTGGCACACATTCCATTAAGAAAGAATTTAATGGCAGAGATGCTGGAAAATATTTAAATGAAGTAATACCACAGTAGTATATTTAATAATAGTATTGCAGCTAAAGGGTGATGGACCAATGTAGTAAACACATATGGTAAACCACTAAAATTCATGTTTACAAAGTGATTTTGGACAAATATTTTTGATATAAACTGTAAAAATAGAACATAAATTATATATACTCTATTGTTTTAACTATATAAGCAAAAAGTATATACACGTATATACATAGGCACACATATAATATTGGAATATTAGAAATTCTGAGCATGGTGGAATTATTGCTTCTTTACACTGTAAATTTCCAAACTCTGATACTGTCGCTTTTACTAGTAGAAAGATGCCATTTTCATGATTCACTGTAAGAAATGCCTGACGAAGACATATTTCTATTTGTAGTTATTTATAATATCTTCTCTTACACATACCTCTTTTCATTATTTTTCACTGATTGCTGCAAGTTCAACAATATTCTTTCTTAACAATAAGTCTGCACCTCTCATGTACTTTATTTTATTGCTATATTTTACATCTCCATTTCCTGTACCTCTCTTGTCCTTTACTTTTATTTTATTGCCATATTTTAATTTGTACATGCATTAAAATGCAGTCTTGTAATATTATTTTGCAGAAAATTGTTTTCACAAGATTAGGAGAGAATTTTAAAAAAAAGAGGTTCTTGTGTTTACACATTGATTTTCCATTTCTATTTGGTGTTCTCTCCTTCTTGTAAATTGAAGTTTCCATCTTGTATTATTTCAATTCAACTAGAAAAAAAAATGTCCTTTAGTATTACTTGTAGTGCTGTCTGCTTGAAATAATTTCCTCAGATCTCATTCACCTGAAAATATCTTTATTCACCATATTTTTGGAAGATAATTTCCCTGCATATAGAATTAAAGATTAATAGCTTTTTTTTTTCTTTCAGTACCTCAAATACCTTACTGGCATTTAATGTCTTCTGGTGTCTATTGTTTCTGATGAAAAGTATGTCTTCATTGGTATTATTGTTGTTCTATATGTAATACATCTTACCCTCCATCCTCAAGGCTGATTTGAAGATTTTCCTATTTTGGAATCTGATATGTGTGACTCAGTGTGACTCTGATATGCCTAAATACGATTTTCTTTGTATTTATCTTGCTTACTGATATCTATCCTTCTTGAAACTGTAAGTCAAAGTTTTTCATCCACCAGTTTTAAAACTATGTTATTGCCTTATTATACTCTTTATTCCTTTTGGAGATTATATATATATAAACTGAAATATTGTTCATTTCATGGGTCATTCTGTTCATTCTTCTGTGGTCACTTTATATCTCTGTTCTTGAAATCATACAATTTTTGTTGATCTGTTCTCTGACCTTTCCTAAATTGATGTGATTCAATCTCCAAACTGTTTCCTCTAAGTATCTTGTCAGGGCTTTCTTAAAGTGGGTTTGGAGTTGGCCTATGGTTGTATAGCCCAGTCCTCAGGCAAAGACTTGTGGGGGACCCGCACTGGACTTCTTGAACTCCATAGACCCCTTTTTTTAATGTCCTGCCCCACAGATTCCAACACTTTCAAAAGTTCAAAACTTTGATCTCTCCCTCATTAGATTAGAGAGATTGCCATATTATGATTGAACTCAGGGTCACTACACTGTAGCTGGGAAATTATTCCCCCCCAGAGATCCAGGGCAACTATGGGACTCACCTTGTTTGTTTCCTCTTAAACACTATAGCCCATTGATATGGTCATCTTCTTTTGTAGATACCTAATCCTAAAATGTGTTTATATTCCTGTTTAGATATACTGTGCCTACTCCAACAACACTCTTTTCTTATTCTTGAATGGCTGCCTTTAGTTGTCTCTCTGACATTCCAATTGCCTTCACATTCTGGCTTTTAATACATTCTCTAGGCTTCTTGGTTTTGTGATCACTTCATGTTCTCTTTTATCGACTATTAAACTGTTTCCTTTTGGACTTCAGTCATCTGATGTGGAAGTTTTCTTATTTGCTGTATGCCACTGAGATTTTTATGACTATTCGTTATGCAGCATTATTCTAGCAATGGTTGACTGAGACAATAAGCTAGAATCAAATAATGGAACTGTTTACTTAGGAAAATATAATAATGTAGCAGTCAATAGTCCATTTCTGCTACTAGACAGCCAGAGTTCCATATCCAGCTCTATTGGTTTTAATCACCTGGATTTTGGCCAAATTAATTACACTGTGCGTTACTTTCTTCAAATGTAAAATGAGAACAATTACAAGGTATTTTTAAGGATTAAACAAGCTGATCACTTAATGTTTGACAGCACAATATCTGGTACATATTAGGTACTTAATTAATATTGACATCATTATTCAATGACAGAATGAAGAGTTCAGATTTTACCCAGCTCGCCAGTGTTTTTTTAAGTATACTTCCATGAAATATGGTTGCCGTGTCAGCTGAGGTGCTGGATTTCTTTTTTTTTTTTTTATTTCAGCATATTACAGGGGTACAAATGTTTGGGTTACATATATTGTCTTTGCCCACCCCAGTCAGAGCTTCAAGCGTGTCCATCCTTCAGAAGGCATGAATATACCCATCCCCACCTCCCCACTCCCACCTGCCCAACACCTGATGAATGTTACAACTATATGTGCACATAAGTGTTGATTGATTAATACCAATTTCATGGTAAGTACATGTGATGCTTGTTTTTCCATTCTTGTGATATTTCACTTAGTAGAATGGGTTCCAGCTCTATCCACAGTAATACAAGAGGTGCTAGATCACCATCATTTTTTGTGGCTGCATATTACTCCGTAGTATACATATACCACATTTTATTAATCTACTCATATATTGATGGGCATTTGGGTTGTTTCCACATCTTTGCAATTGTGAATTGTGCTGCTATAAACAGTTGAGCGCAGATGTCTTTTTTATAGAATGTCTTTTTTTCCTTTAGGTAGATGCCCAGTAATGGGATTGCTGGATCAAATGGTAGTTCTACTTGTAGCTCCTTGAGGTGTCTCCATATCACTTTCCACAAAGGTTGCACTTAGTTTGCGATCCCACCAGCAGTGTATGAGTGTTCTTATCTCTCTGGATCCACATCGACATTTATTGTTTCGGGTCTTTTTGACAAAAGCCGTTCTCATTGGAGTTAAGTGATATCTCATTGTGGTTTTGATTTGCATTTCCCTGATGATTAGAGATGTTGAGCATTTTTTCATATGTTTGTTGGCCATTAGTCTATCTTCTTTTGAAAAGTTTCTGTTCATGTCTTTTTAATAAATTAAAATAATGTTGGCATTTTCTTAGTGTGTAGACAAATTTAAATAATTTGATACAAATTTCTCATTCTAAGAAATTTTCTCCCCCTTATGTTTTTAAATCTCTAGTGCTCAATACAACTTGTTTACAAGCCAACTGATAAGTAAATGAAGTAGTATACTAAAATTAATAGAAAAATTCAGAAATAACCAGTATATTTGAGAGCTTGTATTTTAACTAGATGTGTGTGCCAAAAATTGCCTTTATACTCACAAGCAAAACACAATATTTTGCCTTAGGAAAATTTTTCCTCATTCCTATGACAGATTTGAATATATTATTATGTCATGATGTTTTACAAACAATATGGTATTCTACGAAGAACACAATAACTTCCAGGTGCTTTGCCTGATTAAAATCACTGTTGATGGGGACTAAGTATCTCCAAAGAATCTATTTGTTTTTTGTTTGTATTTCAAGACCGATTTGATCTTGAAAAGTTGACCCTGGCAGTAACATACAGGGATTAATTGAAGGTAGATGGGGCCAGGTGCCAAGAAGGCTAGTATATAGCCCCATCAATATAAAAATGATTAGCTATTAATATTACAAGCAGGAAGCAGAAAGAAGTGGATTAATGGAAAGACATTAGGGAAGCGGACAGGATATGAGAACATCTGTATGTAGGAAATGAAGGAAAGAGATTCTTTATTTTTAGTGTAAATGAAAATCACCTTGAGAACTTATTTAAAATGTATATATAATCCATGTACCCATTCTCCAAAATCCTGTTTCTAAACTTCAGAAACAGTGCCCCAGAATCTGCAATTTTAACAAATTCTCTTTCGGATTCTGTTGAAGGTGAGTGGAAGTCAAATTTTGAGAAACATTAGAATGTGGCTTTCTCTAATCATTTAGAAACATTAGTTTGACTCTGAGATTTCAGAATCATTTAAGGATTGCTGCAGATGGGAATTCGAAGGTAACAAATGATGCCAAGTTTTTATGCATGAGTAGTTGACAGTAATAATGCCTTCAAGCAAGGTAAAGATCACAATGGCAAAATCACATTTTAGAAGGAAAGAAATATAATGCACATTTTTCTTTTCTTTTTTCTTTCTTTCCTTTCTTTCTTTCACAAATTGAATGTTGGTCTTTCTTGGGAGGTGGGGGAGAGTGGCATTAAATACTAATTCTCTTCCATGAATGGTGTGGAATGAAGTTCTGAGTAAGGAAGATGGGAAATCAAAAGAGCCACTTTATTACTGATAAATGCCTGTTGGAAGCTGACACTAGTATGTGTCAAGAATTGGCTTTATCACACTGGAGCTCAACATTAAGGGGCCTAATCCCTGCAATTCTATAAGGCAGAAGCAACTGCATCACCTTAATCCCTGTTCACCCTACCAAAAGTAGCAATTAACAAAATTTGTAGAGTAGATTTTGTACACTTCATTTATAACACACACTTCAGAATTCAAAAGTAGTGTGATTATTGTTGTTGAACTTAAGTTCTATGAGGGCAGAAATCAAGTCTTATTTGTTCACTATCCAATACTCAAAATTTAGCAGTGCTAAGCAAAGAGTAGGAACTCTAAATAGTCTGTTGAATGAATAAGTTTTAAATAGGATGGCATATGCTAACTTTGGCTTGTGGTCAGATGTTTTCTTGTTTGTTAGTATCTACTTAAACTGACGTTCCATGCTACTGAAGTCCAAGTTAAACAGGCAAGGAAGACTTTATTCAAGAATATCACAATAGGGGAGAGGGGTCTGAACTCTGTCTGAGCACACCTTTAAAAGTAGCAAAGTGCTAGAGAGTTTTTAAGAGCTGGGTTGGGGATAATCATAGGCCATTGCTAATTGATTTTACCCAAAGGAAAAGAAAACTTCCTTTTATCTTCATGACAGGTTTTTTCACAACTTGAAGAAGCCCACTGAGGTTAGGTTCCTATCCTTCCACAGAAAATGGGAGATAGTCCTTGCTAATTACATTTCAAAGGGATGGTTCCCTCTTCTGTGAGAAAGGCAGTTTTGCGTTATAAAACTGTAAAAAAGCTTTTTAAAAGGTTTACATCTCAAAAGGGGCAGAGAAATAATTTACAATTACAAATTTTCTAAAGTACATGCTGTAAGAAAAGGGAGGTCAAAGGCCTAGAGTCGGAAAAAAAGCCTGTTTAAAATTTGTAATCAAGCTGAGGGTTACTAAGCCTGTCTTGCTTACTCATTAGATGTGTTTTTGCAACAAGGAACTCAACTTATGAGCTTCCTACTATCTGTCATGGTTCCAGCACGCAATGAGTTGCTGGACGCTTTACACAATTCTTTTTTGTCCAGGTGCTTTCTTACCTGTTACCCTTCAAAGACAACTCCTCACTAGCCTCCACAGAGCTCACGTCCTTACGCCTTCCTCCAGAACGCGTGCGCATAAGCCCTGAGCTTCTGACGTCACTGAGCGCGCCCCGCCCCTACTTGTTGGCAACCGAAAGCGTCCGTAGCAGCAGTGGCTGCTGAGATGTACGAACTTCCGGTTCTCCCGGCAGCTGCCGCCGCTGTTGTCTCTGCCACCTGCTACGGCTGGGCCTCAGCCTGGGTTTGGTCACCTCTTCTTCGTTCTTCAACGCGCCCATGGTCCCTCCTGGAGCCAGGGCGGCGGGCCCGGCGGCTCCCGCGTGGTGAGAGAGCGGTCCGGGGACGATGAAGGCCCCGCACTGCTGCTGCTGTCTCATCCACTTCCTGGCCCCGGTCTTCCTCCTGCTGCTGCTGCCAGGGCTGAGCGGACCTCTTGTGGTACTGCTACAGGCGGCCGATGCCGCGCCGGGCCCTGGGCCTCCAGACCCTGGGTCGCGGACACTACCGCCCCTACCGCCGGGCCCCACCGCTGCCCAACAGCCGGGCCGTGCTTCGGCTGAAGCTGCGGGGCCACAGGGCTCAGAGGCCGGCAATGGCAGCAGCCCCGGGGCGGGACTTATG
>RJWJ010047421.1:0-10972 GCA_004363605.1 Indri indri
GATTATTAATTGGGTCAGTTTTGGAATTATATATAAAATCTACATTCAACAAAACTAGGAACTTCACATGTGGTATTAATTATGTTATTAGACTAAGTATAACCTCATGATTTCATTCATTATTCAGAACAGAAATGGAGGTGACTCTTCCAATGCATAATAATGATTTTGACACCGAATGATCTTGGCTGTAATTATGTTTACTGTTTTCTTCCCTAGTAATACACTTGTAATTATTTCAAATCCATATAGATTACAGATAAACATCTTGGCCTTTTAGTTCCTTTTTATACTTAACTTTCCACAATCTTTCTACTCCTCAAAATCTCCTTAGCCATGCAAAACTTTAGTTATTACCCATGACCGACCACACACCTCAACATTTTAATTTCAAGCATCTCATTTTCTGACCATCATCTCTTTTCAGTTCTCATCATCGTTACTCTGATAATTAGTTCTTTCATTATTTCGGGATTTACACGCGTACTTAGTGGGAGGGAGCACAGAGACATGAGTGCACACCACCTTGTGTAGACCAGAAGTCTCAACTTTGCTCTTGGTCCTAAATAGCTTCTTTCTAACCTATCATCAATAATTTATTTTTTAAATAATGGATTGTTCATAAAACAATATTCTAAAATTTCATATTGTAAATAAACAAAAAATCCCTAGCTACCACGGCCCTCAGTTCCTATCACATTTCTCTCCTGCGTTTCCTTGTAAAATACCTCAAGGGTTTTCTACCCTCACTGAATTCCCACCACCATTTCTCATTTTCCTCAAATCAGACTTTCATTCCTGCATTCCACTGGAATTTCTCTTACCAAAGTTACAAACGATGCCCTTTTCTGACAAATTCATTTCTCTGTCTTTAATCATTATCTTTGATTTTGAGCAGCATTTGTCACGATTACTTATTTTTTTCTCCCAGCTCCTAGGAGCTCACATTTTTGCCAGTTTTTCATAGAAACCACCAGTGTCTCATTTTCAACACCCTGGCTGACTATCCGTTTCTTCCAGAAACCACAAAATTTGAGGTGTCCCAGGATTTACTTCTTTATTCCTTCTCCCTTTTTAAAAGTTATTGCTCATTTCCTAGGTGATGTCATTTTATCCACAGATGTAATTTAAATGCTAGTGATTACCACATTTCTGTTTGTAGATTCCCTGTCTCTACTGAGCTTTAGACTCTTATGTTTGATTGCCTACTGAGTATCTCACCTTAGAGTTCTGAAAAGTGGCTTAATGTTGATGTGTATGGACCTGAGCTCTTAATCACCTGGCATCAACCTGTCCCCACAGTCCGCTGTTCCTCTGTCAATAGATGGCACCACCGGATGATCAACCTCATATTCGTGAGTCCTTTTTTTCCCTCATAATGAAATCCTCAGCTGATTGCATTGGCTATAAATTCAAAGCACATCATAAATTTGTCCACATCTCACCAACTCCACTACTATCAAACTGTCCAAGCCACTAGCATCTCCTATCTCTATTGTTGTGATGGCTTCTCAACTGGTCTCTCTGGTCCTACTCTTGAATTTGTAGTCAATTATCTACATGAACTAAAGAAACGGTTTTAAAATCTTAATCATTTCTTATAACTTCTCTGGGTAAAATCATCAAAGGGCTTCCCATTCCAGTGAGGTTAAACACGAAACCCCGCAGCACGCATAGGGCTCCCTTCTCTTGCCATCTCATGCCAGTCTTCATTCCAGCCCACTGGTTCTGAAACTTGACTGCACATTGGAATTACATGGAAAACTTTAAAACCACTGGTTCCATGGTAGCACACCCAGAGAATCGAACTTAATCAATCTGGGGTGTGATCAGGGCATCACGAGTGTTAAAAGTTTTCCAGATGTTTCAAATAAGTAGCACAGTTTGAGAACCACTGCTGCAGCCAAAATACTCTTTTTGCTTTTACTTGAATAAGCCAAACTCAGTCCCACCCTTGGCACTGGGACACCCACCCCCCAATTCACTAATAACTCATAGCTTCCCCCTCCCTTTTTCAGTCAAACTGCAGTTGCCTCATTCAGAGGCTAAAGGTCTCCAATCTGGGACCTAATTCCTAATCAATGACTGTTTTACGCAGGGGTACCAAGGACAGCCTTCTTGCGTCAGATGGGACAAATTCTGTGGTGCAATTTCTGTTACTGAGCTTTCTCTCAGAATCAGACTGAAGCCAGTTTGCAGCTAAAACCACATTTTTCCTTGGCTTCCTTTCCTGGCCTTATCGTGCTTCCCTCATTTGAACAAGAACCCCCATCTCGCTCTCTGTGACTAGGGAACCCGACTCACCTCACCGCATTAGGTTCTTTGCACTTGCTCTTCTCCATGCCAGGATGTTCTTTCCAAATATTGTCACACAGCTTTCTCTCTTCATTCAAGTCTTTGCTCAAATGTCACCCCCTAAGATGCATTTATTATTACTTCATTTAATTACATCTCTTTGCTATTATTCTTACAGACTTTATTATTCTGCTTATTTGGTTTATAACAGTTTATATTATGTACTAATATTATATATTTGTGCATTTGTGTCTTTCCTACTGAAATGTAAACTTCATGAGGACATTGATTATCTTTGAATTAGTCAAGGTTTTGTTACCTCAGTGTCTTCAAAATATACTTAATACTGGTAATTAGTGAGTAAATATTTGTTAAAGGAATCAATCAATGAGTAAGCTCGAATTTGTTATAAGTAAGCCAGGAAGAACAGGAATCAGCCAGCATGGCGATGTTTGTACATTCTTAAGTACAATCTGGTATTTTGGGGTTTCTCCAACAGTCCCTGTCAGTTGGGTCTGCTAACTGATGACTGGGTTATATTCCACTAAGCAATCATGATAATTCAATTCCATCATGAATGAGTCAACTCTATAATTAAACTAGGAATGAAGTAATGCATTAAAAATACTTATTACCTTCCCTAATTTAGATATAATGCTAGACAGTGGGATACAAAGACACAGAGACTCATTACACAGGGGTCACAGTCTAATGGTGAAGACAATACATATTCACACAATTAAATTATATTGAGATGAATATTAAGAGAAATGACAGAAATTTAGGGTGAGCCTGAACACACTGTGCTCGTGGGAAAAGGAAAAGTAGAAGGAGTGGGAGAAGACTGCAGTAACGCAGGAACAAATACTTGAACAGAAAATTGCTAAGACGACAAGGAATAGAGGATGAGGGGATAACAGTCAAAATCATAATGACATGAAAATCATGATCCTTTCTGAGAAGTTCAAGTAGCTCAATATAGACAGAACGTGGGGTAAAATTAAAGTATCAACAAGTGAAACCATAAAGTGGGCATATTTTCAACAAGTTAAAGTATTTTAGTTTTACCCAGTAATTATGGAGAACTATTAAGGGTTTTTTAGTAAGACTTGCTATGGTCTCTCTTCCTAAAATGGCAACTGTAGTTGCAGCGAAGAAAGTTGGTGTGAGTTGGAGATACAAGAGGAATTAAAAAATAATAATAATTGCCACTCAGTGTTTCAGATAAAGAATTATAATGGGCTCAACTAAATGTATTTGTGAAATAGAAAGAATTAGATTCATTACAAAACAATTTTGGAGCCACGTTGATATAACTTTAAAAGCATTTGGATGTGGATGAACAGAAGCAGTGAATGCCACACATGTCAATAGACAATAGAATCCAGGCATTCTACTGCTTAATTTAAAAAATGAAATATCATAAAAATAATGTAAAAACTAAGATAATCCGAATTATTCATTGCAATTACACACTTTATGGTGCCTGACCATTTGTATTCAAGGTAAGTGAAGGTCAAGTATTTTTGGTCAAGTCTCCAAAAATTTAATGCTTGCATATTCATTCAGCTTCTGCTCTCAAGACTCCAGAATTTTGAGAACTCATTACCCTGATCTTCGTGTCTTGTCCTGAGGTTGCATACTGGTATAAGTAATTAGGCAAGGACTATATTTATCTTTTTTGATGGTATTATAGAAGTTTCAATCCTTGAATACCTATTTCCACATTTATGCCTCTCTCTGAAATGCAGTAATTTAGCATTTTTCCAGTCATATATCCCTGCATTCTGATGTTTGCTTCTCATTACATGAGGCAGTCAGACAGCTGGGAATTGTTCCCCTTTTCTTTTCCAATTTGATGCCTTTAGCAACAAGATTGTGAGTCTCCGCAATATTAATTAAGAATGCATTGCAGTCAGTTAAAAAGTAAAAGAGCTACTGATGATGACAATCTTAACACCAAATTTTATTATTCCTTTTCCCATTAGTATTATATTTCTCAGTTTATAAATTGTATACTGATAAGATATATAACAGGGATATTATAATCATGATTGCATTCAGATATTTTAAAAATGGAACAAAAATTACCTTTTAAAATTCTGGTAAAATATAACTAAAACAAAATATACATTTTATGTATATAAACCATTTTTAAGTGTACAATTCAGTGGCATTAAGTACATTCACATTGTTGTGTGATTATCACCACCATCCATTTCCAGAAATGTTTCATCTTCCCCAACTGGAACTCTGTACCCATTAAACATCATTAACTCCTTATTTCCCTTTCCCCATCCCACTGTCCCATCTCTATGAATTTGACTATTCTAGGTACATCATGTAAGTAGAATCATAGAGTGTTTTCTGTTTTGCGACTGGTTTGTTTCGCTTAGCATAATGTCCTCAAAGTTTTTCCACGTTGCAGCATGTGTCTGAGTTTCTTTCTTTGTTAAACCTGATTAATATTCCATTGTATGTATATAACACATTTTGTTTATTAGTTCTTCTGTCAGTGGACACTGGGATTGCTTCCATCTTTTTGCTATTGCGAATAGTGCTGCTGCGAACATGGACATACAAATATGTGTTCAAGAACCTGCTTTCAATTTTTTTGGGTATATATCCAGCAGAAGAATTGCTAAATCATATGGTACTTGTATGTGTTATTCTTTAAGAATTGTCATACTCTTTTCATAAGGGCAGCCCCATTCCTACCAGCAAAGTGCAAGGGTTCTAATTTTTCTATATCTTCACCTACACTTGTTATTTTCTTTTTTATTTTTTAAATAACAGTCCTAAAAGATGTACAATTACCTTTTTTTAAATTTCAGCATATTACGGGGGTACAAATGTTTAGGTTACATATATTGCCTTAGCCCCACCCAAGTCAGAGCTTCAAGCATGTCCATCCCCCACATGGTGCACAAAGCACCCATTAGGTGTGTATATACCCATCCCCTCCTTCCCCCACCTGCCCGATATTACTACCATATCAACGATTGCTACCATATCAATAATCCATATCAATCAAGTTTTGATTGTTAAATAGTTTTTATAAAGCCCAGTCAAAAGCCCTATTTCTTAAAATGAGACTCTACAAACTATAAATTATAGCTATGTTAGCTATTTTCAAAAATACTTCTAAGAATAAATGATGCATAAAATTTAAGAGTGGGAAACACAGGAATTGCCTATTAGCTTTAAAATAGTAGTGGTTCAATGCTGTGCATCAGGTGTGGCTAAAGATCACGCCTTCCACTGCCTACTTAGCCATGGACACATTTCTTAACTCCTCAGAATCTTGATTTCCTTCTTTGCAAAACATATAATCAGAGCACATATAGTACGGGGTTAATGCATAATTTAAATATGTAAGAAATTTGCGACCCCAGTGCCTAGTACATGGTAATGAATGGTAGGATGAGTTAGGAAGGCAAGCTGAGCTGGAGAAGGAATTCACTTGTGCAGGCAGCATGTTGGAGGCTCTGCACACATGATTCTAATTGTTCTGCATCGTATTTATGCATCATGCCTAGTCCTCTAAATCCAAAATATGCCCTCCTAAGTCCAATTTGAGTGGACAGCGTTGTCAAATACGGATAATGAAATCTGGTGTACAATGGGTCATAAAATCTGATAAATACATACATTACTATAAAACAATGAATAAAATGTTTCATAATCCTACCTGGGAAAATTTCAAAAGTATTTCAACAAACTTTTCTGTAGTATAGTATTTTTTGCTAAAAGTCAATTACTTTTAAGAAAGTATAAATGCAATGCAGAACAACTGGAATCATGCCATGTAGTAAGTGTTAACATTATTAGCTGTGTTAATGATTTTACCAAGTTCTTTCCTCTTTCTATGCTGTGGATTTTTTTGTATACTTTTCTGAATTATAATTTTAAGAAACTAAGACCACAAACTTTTAATTCATATTCCTGAATAAAAACTCAATTGGCATATGCAAAAAAGAATAACTTGTGCCTGAGATTATATAATTGACAAGTAGACACACTGGGATAATAAATATTATAGAAGATAAGTTAAAAGGCACATTTACATCAGTGATTAGGGCTTGAAACTGGAATTACAAGGTTGGTTCACTGAAAAGCTTTGCTTACTAAATGTGGATGTGTTGAAATGAGTTAAACTGTGTGTGCCAAAAATCATTTTTAAAAAGATTTTTCAGACTGAGGTTTCTAATCATCAGTTTTTAATAGGTTATAACTTAATGGCAGACCAGAAACAAATACATTAATATAATTGGTATATATAAAGAGTTAAAATGATAAAATATAATTTCATTTTTTGGAAGAAGGAAATAAATTAAAATACTGTTTTCTTATTCTGAATTTGGAGATTCAAGCTGTGTACAAATCAAGAGAGAGTTTAAAAAATCATATTTATACTAAATATATTAAGAAATATGATGTATTAAAAATGACTATGCATTAATAAACTCAGAACATTTGACAAAAATCCTTTCTAACATTAGGCAAAACAGCAAACTTTTCTGAGTTCCACTTTCTCATAAACATAACCATTTTTGCATAGCTCACAGGATTATAAGAATCATATAATATTGATATAAAAGTGATTTGTAAATTATCAAGTTCTATATGTCACTATTATTATTCCCTGCTAAAGCCGTACATCTCACATATTGTAATAGCATTTTGTAAAAAAATCATTCTTCACACTGCAGAGGTGGAGAGATGATCATCATTAATAAATGTCTCAATTTTGACATATTAATAATAAATACATAGGTTTCCAACATAACAGATTTCCAAGCATATGATAACATACAAAAAATTTCAACTGGCACCCCAGTACCTCCAAAAAAAGACTCTCAAAACAAGAAACTATTACAGATTAAAATCTATAGTTTACTTCTTGAATTTAGAATAATTCCAAGTCCTTTTAAAAATCTTTTTAATATATTGTATTTTTTTCTTAACAGAGAGTAATAGTATTCAAGAAATATGTAAGTCCCATAACTTTTTCCAAACACTTGCATACTGTATAAATTATCAAATACTTAAAGAAACAAACCTGATACAAACAAAAATTTCCTTTAACTGATGCATGCTGGTCATCATTTTTATCATTTACTGGTGAATTTTTTTTTCTCTCTATTTAAGGATTTGATTTGTTTTCTGATGTAACCATATTCCCAAAGGGAGAAAATAACCACAGATAAGAATCTCTCTCTCTCTTCTAATATTTTTCCTTCTGCATTTTTCCCACAAATGTTATTAGCACTTTTTATCATGCCTTTACCACAAATATCCTTGAACCGATTCCACCTGCTATACTGAACACCATGATGATAAAGTGGGAGAAAAAATTGTCACTTTCAATATGGAGCTGATGCTCTCCTATTTGCACCTTTTAAAACTATTCTTTCAGATTCCCTTCAGTTGCTTATCTCCAATATGCGGTTCTTACTTTTCCATGACTGATAAAAGGGCTGTTCTTCTACCATTAGGATTTCAGCTCATGCTCATTAGATAAACTACGAGGGGCTTTGCCAGTGCTCACCAGTATTTTCAGTAACCTGCCCATGCTGAACACTGGACAATGGCATTTCTGAGCCCTGCAAGATTGGAATGATGCATGAGATTCCTAATGTGATCATAACAAACTTCCACAAATTTAGTGGCTTAAAACTATCCTAGCTTGTACTAACATGTACTATTAAGGAAATAACTGCTTTATTTATGTTATAACTGCTCTAAAATATTCTTACTCCATTGTAACTGTATAACACTACACAACTTAAGATAGAGAAGTGTGGTTTGCTAGTGTAATATTCTCAGCTGGTGAGACTGCTTGCTGGGAGCAGTTATCCTCCATACACTTAATAAGCACATAGGGTGACAGCGACTCTGCAGCCAGGGGAATTCATGGTTGTGCAGGCTATGTGGAAGAAAGGAATTAGATGATTCTAAAATTGGAGCCTCCCATAGGATTAGGATCATAAAATGATCAGTATGTGGAGGGGCACCCAGATTTCACCAGCCCACCTGCCCCTGAACCTCAGATCATTCACGAGGCAGAAGCAGCGGCTGTGCAATAGTTCTCATTTCCCTCTGCGTTCAATTCAAGCACTGAAAGAAGACACTGTTTACGACTGGATTGTCCAGACATAATACCCAGGCACTCGAAGGCTTCACAGCCCAGACAACAAAGGCTGCATCACCAAGTGTGCAATCCAGTGCACGCCATGTCCTTGACACTAGAGTGTTCAGCAATAGAGTCCTGGAACATCACCGATAAGAGAAATCTTTCTAACCCAGTGCTCGCCACTCCTCTGCAGGCTGTCTGAACTGTTGAAACTCCGCATCTGGAAAGAAAACACCTGAAAACAGGAAAGATAGAGAGAGTGTTCTTTTTTTTTTTTTTTTTTTTTATTTCAGGATATTATGAGGGTACAAACATTTTGGTTACATTTTGTCTTTGCCTCACCCAAGCGAGTGTTAGAGGCATGCCCTTCCCCTCTACAATGCTCACGCATCCATTGGTTGCGAGTTTACCCGCCCCCCCCCTCCAGCCCCTAATCCCTGGAGAATATTACTACTGTGTGAGCACCATAGTGTTGATCAGTGAGTGCCAATTTGATGGCAAGTACATGTGGAGCCTGTCCTTCCTATCTTGTGATATCTCACTTTGGAAAATGGACTCAAGCGCAATCCAGGAAAATATAAGGGGTGCCAGATCACTGTCATTTCTTATAACTGAGTAATATTCCGTTGTATACATATACCAAATTTTAATAATCCACTCATGAATTGACGGGCACTTGGGTTGTTTCCACATCCTTGCAATAGTGAATTGTTCTGCCATAAACACTCTGGTACAGATGTCTTTATTATAGAATATGTTTTGCTTTTTTGGGTAGATGCCTAACAGTGGTCTTGTTAACTATCTTGCACTTAGGTGCTCTGAGGAGACTTTTCACCAGCTTGCAGATGTACTTCTCACAACTTGTGCTCTCTCCTCCCTTAGCCTATCGTAATTCTGCATGTGCCATGTGTCATCAAATACAGGAGGGCAGACTATAGTAGTCTGGCTGGGTTACTGTTGGATGACAAAATTGCTCTTGTCAAAGGGAGTTTCTGCACTCTGGCTAACTATACATGTTGCAAACGAATCAAAGCAGCAGGGTTCATGGTGCCCACCCATGATTCTGAGATCTATTCTCTAGTCTGGTGCAGCCCTGACTCCCCAAGCTACTGGCTTAGGGGATGGGTTCCAATATTATGCATGAGTTTTCTATTCCTGTTTATTGTCCCAGCCTCTTCTATTATCTCAAAAGCAATGTCAGTGGCACTTCTCACAGTATTTATGAATTGAAGTAGTATTGGTTGCTGATACAGTGGGGTAGGAGGTACAGAGGACACACTTTGAAATCAGGTAGAGATTGAAAAGTAGGGATAAACTTAGGTCTAAGACAAATTTTGTTCAAGCCGATTTTCTGTAAAGGAAATTAGCCTTCTACAGAGCTCCATGGAAACTTGATATAGCTAAGTATTTAATTAATACAAGCTATACTAGTGGAGCAGACATTGGCAATCTTTTTCTGACAAGGGCAAGGTAGTCGATATTTATAAATGGCAATCACTTATAGTCTCTGTTGTGACTATTCAGTTCTGTCATTGTGGCATGAAAGCAGCATAGATGACATGTAAACAAATAGGTGGCCCAATAAAACTTTATTTACAAGAGCAGGTGGCAAGCCAGAGTTGGCCTGTGGGCTATAGTTTTCTGACCCCTGTGGTACGGTGACAGAGGAGCAGACTGAGGACTGGGAGTAACTGAGCCTTAGCATCATACTGCTCTAACCACAAGGCTTAGGTCCCAGTTTCTAGGAGATGGGCTGGTTGCTTTCTTCTAGCAACTTTGATGGCAAAGATTCCTCTGAGACTGTCAGCTGTACCTGTATGGCTCTGCTCTGGCCTGACTCTGCTGAGGAAGCACCTGGGCTTCCCTAATCAATACAAATAGAGTTTAGAACAGGGTTACAGACCAAAGTTGCACAATGCCATACAATTGTACCCACCAGACTTGGATCCCAGCCCTGATTATGTCAAAAGAGGGCTGCTGCTTCCTCAGTTGTGCAGCTTAAAGTCTCCCCAAAAGAAAAGGATCTGCCCCCAAGAGTCTGATGTGTGATCTTGCTTGATTCAAAGACTATGGTAGCAACAAGGCACTCACTAAACATCAGCTACAATTCCTGCCTACATGGTGCGGTATCTTCTGGGATTGGGCAAAAGCTTTTTACCCATTCTTGACCCTTCTTTGCAAAGGGAGCTTCAGTCATAGTTTTGTTGAACTCTCTCTCTCTCTCTCTCTTTCTGTGTGTGTGTGTGTGTGTGTGTGTGTGTGTGTCTCTGCCCCTTCATTCATTCTTCCCCAGGAAAGAAGAGAAAAGTCATCTAATTAATAAATTTGGAAAAATAAATTTTGCATGCTAAGTTCAGCTCCCCACTTCTTTTGTTGGTTGAACTGCCAGCAAGAAGCAGAAAGCCTACATTCCCCTCTGTGGCTCCACGTCACGAATTTGCACACGAAGAACCTCCTTCCATTGAGACACATACACATTTGAGCGTGTGTCTATAAAGAAGTTTAGCACTGGAAAGCCCAGTTGCTCACAGGTAAAATCCA